>RXON01005031.1:0-84986 GCA_009667805.1 Leptobrachium leishanense
GCCCCAGCTCTCATGGATATATGCCCCCAGCTCTCATGGATATATGCCCCCAGGTCTCATGGATATTGCCCCCAGGTCTCATGGATATATGCCCCCAGCTCATGGATATTGCCCCCAGGTCTCATGGATATTGCCCCCAGGTCTCATGGATAATGCCCCCAGGTCTCATGGACATCGCCCCCAGCTCATGGATATTGCCCCAGCTCATGGATATGCCCCCAGCTCATGGATAATGCCCCCAGCTCATGGATAATGTCCCCAGCTCATGGATATTGCCCCAGCTCATGGATATTGCCCCAGCTCATGGATATGCCCCCAGCTCATGGATATGCCCCCGCACATGGATATGCCCCCAGCTCATGGATATGCCCCCAGCTCATGGATATGCCCCCCAGCTCATGGAAATGCCCCAGCACATGGAAATGCCCCCAGCACATGGAAATGCCCCAGCTCATGGAAATGCCCCAGCACATGGAAATGCCCCCAGCTCATGGAAATGCCCCAGCACATGGAATGCCCCCAGCTCATGGAAATGCCCCAACACATGGAAATGCCCCCAGCTCATGGATATGCCCCCCAGCTCATGGAAATGCCCCCCAGCTCATGGAAATGCCCCCAGCTCATGGAAATTTCCCCCAGCTCATGGATAATGCCCCCAGCTTATGGATAATGTCCCCAGCTCATGGATATTGCCCCCAGCTCATGATATGCCCCCGCACATGGAAATGCCCCCCAGCTCATGGATATGCCCCCAGCTCATGGAAATGCCCCCACATGGACACATGGAAATGCCCCCCACCATGGAAATGCCCCCCAGCTCATGGAAATGCCCCCAGCTCATGGATATTGCTCCCAGCTCATGGATATTGCCCCCAGCTTATGGATATGTCCCAGCTCATGGATATGCCCCCCAGCTCATGGATATGCCCCCGCACATGGAAATGCCCCCCCAGCTCATGGAAATGCCCCAGCACATGGAAATGCCCCCCAGCACATGGAAATGCCCCAGCTCATGGAAATGCCCCAGCACATGGAAATGCCCCAGCTCATGGAAATGCCCCAGCACATGGATATGCCCCCCAGCTCATGGAAATGCCCCAGCACATGGAAATGCCCCCCAGCTCATGGATATGCCCCCCAGCTCATGGATATGCCCCCCAGCTCATGGAAATGCCCCCCAGCACATGGAAATGCCCCCAGCACATGGAAATGCCCCCCAGCTCATGGATATGCCCCCCAGCTCATGGAAATGCCCCAGCTCATGGATATGCGCCCCAGCTCATGGATATGCCCCCCAGCTCATGGAAATGCCCCCCAGCTCATGGATATGCCCCCCAGCTCATGGATACTGCCCCCCAGCTCATGGATATGCCCCCAGCTCATGGATATGCCCCCCAGCTCATGGATACTGCCCCCCAGCTCATGGATACTGCCCCCCAGCTCATGGATATGCCCCCAGCTCATGGATACTGCCCCCAGCTCATGGATACTGTCCCCCAGCTCATGGAAATGCCCCAGCTCATGGATATGCGCCCCAGCTCATGGATATGCCCCCAGCTCATGGATATGTCCGCCAGCTCATGGATACTGCCCCCCAGCTCATGGATACTGCCCCCCAGCTCATGGATACTGCCCCCCAGCTCATGGATAGTGCCCCCAGCTCATTGATTTGCCCCCCCAGCTCATGGATAGTGCCCCCAGCTCACCTCTCTGCGGCGTCTGCGCCCGGCGGCCGCGTGATTCCTGTTAGAACGGCCGCTGACAGGAAGTGCAGCCGCTCGCCTGGCATCGATGAAACAGCCAGGCGAGCGGCTCCACTTCCTGTCAGCGGGCCGTTCTAACAGGAAGCACGCGGCTGCCGGCAATGTGCGGTGGCCGCCTGCTCCAGCCTTTCGGGCTCGGGCCACAGCGGGAACGCTGCGTTCCCGCAGCGGGAGAAGTGCGGGAACGCCGTTCCCGCTCAACTCGAGCCCTGGTATGGGCCCTTGTTATAATTAAACTGTCGTCTTGGTCTCTGGGGTAATGGTGTTCTATGGGATATTGTTTCTATTTGAGGGTTTTGATATCTGGGTGTCTAAGGATATACATTAGAAGTGGGTAGTATGGGGAGAGGTGTTTTCATACGGCCTGATTGCTGGAAGCCCGGATCTTCTGCATTACCCTGCTTCCAGACGTTTCCTCTTTGATAGTCTGAGATATCTCTTTGGTACTTCTTCCTTTTCCGTTCTTTGACCTCCTTCATTGAGTTTATCCAAGTCTTTCTCGAGTCTACCTAAGTAGGAAACCAAGGGGATTTTCACCAGACCCATCACCAATCAGACAGGAACCTCAGCAACCTAAGGAGAGGATGGTCTCCAGGCAAAAGATCCTACCAAGAAGGGGATGTAGATCTGGAAGAACCAGAAGAAAACCAAAGGAGGAAAGAGAAGCAAAGCAAAGTGGAGGGATTTACAACCTAACAGATACACGTTTCACGGATGCCCAGATGAAGTTACTGAGAAAAGGGTTGAAATATGCACCCGCAGCCCATATGGACCTTTTCGACGTTTATATAGATCTCCAAAATTTTTTAAAAAACCTGTTTGAAAAATTATTTTATGAAAAACCCCATAGAAAGGGCGAACACAGTCCATTTCTATCAACGCACTAATTTAAAAGACAAATCTACCCTTTTTCCTAAATCCCTTATCTCGCAAGATGAGATAAGAAAATGGTGATGGCAGATCTAGGTAAACTTAAAACATCTACAAAACCAGATAACCTCACAAAGAATGAGAAGGAGGCTCTAAAGGAGTTAGTCTCTAATGATCAAATAGAGATAAAACCGGCAGATAAAGGTGGAGGGACAGTTGTTATGACCGCAATATACTATAAGGAGGAGACAGATAGAATTCTAGGTGATACAGAAACGTATAAAAAGCTGACAAAAAACCCAACAAAAGAAATTCAACTTAAATTTGATGAATATTTGGAACAGGGACACATTGGGCATTCTCAATAATAACTAATTTAAATACTTGAAGGTGGAACACCCGCGAACCCCAGTCTTCTATTTTCTACCTAAGATGCATAAAGATTTAAATAGACCACCGGGAAGACCGATCATATCAGTATCGAGCCAGGTATCCGAGTATTTAGACCACCAGCTCCAACCGTACGTCATTAAAACCACAGCACATTTAAAAGACACAACAAATTTTGAAAACCCTAAAACAAGTGTAGCACTGTGTTTAAAAAGACTGTTCTGCTGCATTTACTTGAAATGGCCACCAGAGGGAGACAGAGACCATGGTAAGATTATGCTGGACAAACAGGGAAAGAACTGAACTACATTTTCCATGATGCTTTGTGTGAGGACAGGAAGTGGATGTGTAGGAAAGGAAAGGCATCAGCAGCCTCGTGGAAAGCATACTCAGAGTGAGCTGGGAGCTGAAAGGAGAAGGAAGCAGGCAGAGCTGTTATGGATCGTGACCAGGCCAGAGCGCAGGGGCTACCTCGCTGGTGCTGTGGGATCGGGACAGTGACCCTGCAGAGATCTGTCTATACCAAGCTGTGAGGTCTGAGGACAAGAAGCTGGTTCCAGAGGACCCCGAGTTAGGAGCACTGCAGATCGATCTGACAGGGAGTGCAGGCGGTGAGCTGGACATCTTGCGGCAGCTACAGGAAAGCAAGACAGCGGATCCGGTAACCCATAGAATCCCAGTCAAAATCGAGCGGAGGGATGTCCTGGGTCGAGCGGAGCACCAAGTATCTGGCGGATAGGTGAGAGGCCTTCCAGGCCGTTGTGAAAATAGAAAGCACGCTGCTGTTTGTTTCAAAAACCCACAGGGCCCCAACTTGACTAGTCGAAGATACCTCATAAATAATTCACTGAGCAGTTGAATATTGTACCCGGGTACCATCACACACACACCTACATTCTTTGGGACATAACCTGTACGGGACTCACTCCCCAACCACAAAGGGGGTTAAAGATATATTTTTCTCTTTTCCGCTGCGCGTTTCCCGCATTACGAAGTACTGTAAATATATTTACGTATACCGTGTTATTCATTATATGCCATTTATTCTAGTAAACTATATAATTTATAAAATCCACGACGGTGCTGGAGTATATTTATTCCCTAGTGCGGGGAGACTGACCCGAGGTTCAAATTCAGCGGCTCCTCCGGGAGTGAGCGCTACACAAGTAAAATGGGAAGACGGTTTTTTACTAGTCACTAGTGACGTTCAGTCACTAGTGACGTTCAGTCACTATATACAATTATCCCACATAAGGAAGGGACTGAGGCCATTGAATATTTTTTAAAACAGACAGACATTTTACAAGCTGAACAAATTTTTTTTATCTTAGAAGGAATTCGTCTGATTTTAGAAAACGACTATTAAGAAAGTTGAAGCACCATGGAGAGGAGGCAACTTTGAAAAGCTGATTGGAAAAATTGAGATGAGCTGGATTTTTAAGTTAGGTACTATGTAACCGCAAGGCCTCAATGCTGATTTTGAATTATGTCACTTTTTTAACTGATCCCCTCATTTTACTATTATTTTTAAAAAATTGATCCATTCATTTATTCAGTTGATCTTTGTTCAGTCGATCTATGTCACACTCATTTTAACCTTCACGAACCATGCTCTTAATCTTAATTTTAATCCAATACTGGCCTATTCTTATAATAATTTTCGAATGAGACATGTCCTCACCGAAGAGACACGCTCATAATAAATCAACCAATTTTAATTGAGTACTGTGCACTATTAGAATGATACATCCAATTATAAATTACTTCTTCTCCCTCCCCCATCCCCCGTCATTCTCTGTATTGACGATATTTCTGACTTAATCCAATAGGTAGATGCAATTTAATTGAGGTATTCCATAGATTACACGATCAGTAAATGACCCCACAACATTTTTGTAATGTACCTTTCTAGCGGCATATATACAGGCACTTTGCCTCTAATATCTGGCCGCAAATAAGTATGGTTTTTGTATTGTATTTGCTCCCCTCGGTGGTTAATGAAGTGCAAATTGCTCCCTTATGCACCATATGGAATAAATATGCCACTAGCTACCATCTAGAGACAGACGATATTGCGATCCACCGAGTGGAAAGCAAACAAACGGTGGAACGCAAACCAAAATGGCCGCGGCACGGCTGAATGACGTAATCAGCACCACGTGACCGCGACAACGAGCGAACCCGGAAGCGGGCAGCGCAAAATGCCGGTAACCACCAAGGAACCCAGTTTAAATAAAAGGAGACCCACAGACATCTTCAGATTTCCGCCTTTTCACCCACATATTGACTGAGGAAGGTGCCAGAGCAGCGCCGAAACGCGTATCAATCGCTCCCCTATGTTATTCATTTATATTTTTTACTAAGCTTGTAATCACCAATTATTTTTTTTATTATCTATATATTTATTCCATCTTCATTTCTAACAACGCCTTGCTGAGCCCACACAACAGGCCGCAAATGGGCAGATAATCTCTGTTCAGATACTGAGGAAGCAGCAGAGCAGCAGACCGCAGCTGACCAGACAATCATCTTTCAGGCATTGAGTAAGCAGAAAAAGAGGTTAAGGTGCTCACCAATGAGAAGTACCAGACGCCCATAAATTGAGCCTGGATTACTAAGGCTCCTTAATCGGTGAGTGTATACGAACCTCCCATTTTCTTATCATTTACCATCTAATACTGTGCTATGAGAGCGCTGTCTCTCTTTTGTCTTCCCGTCTGAGGTAACAAGGCTGATGTAAAGAAGGGCAGAGGCCACTCTTTATTTGGCCCGAGGCATTCCAATCCAGAGCCTGGACATATGAGGCTCTGGAATCTGTAAGTGCGATATTATCAAAATTTACGCTTTCTAGTGTACCAAGACAATATTGCACTATTTTTTTCTCTCTTCTCTGTTTTCCATTTATACCGGAGTCCACCGTGACCACAGGAAGAATTGTCATAGTGAGGAGTAACCCGCAATACATGTGGAAAAGGTAACATTGACTAAATTATCGAGCACATTTGATGCACAACCCTTCCACCTAGGAATTGTCGGATATAATCTCTGCACGTGAATACAACACGTTATATATTGGATTTATCAACCAAGCCTCCAATATGTCAGGGATTATTATTTCATAAGAAATCCATACGTGACACAAATATCAATCGTTTATATTTCTTAGAAATTCTCCTAAATTCTTTTAATTGTCTGTGTTTTGCTTTGAAGAATACAACAATCAATAATCGGAGAAAAATATATATTTATTACGTATACAAAAAAAATTCAAATCTCATATCATAAACAAAAATTTATAAACCACAATCCATCAGCATATAAAAAACTAGCTTTACAATATATGTATCTCCGGTTAGTAACTGCATATATGATTAATATCATTTACCTTATCAGTTAGTAACTAATACACAAATGGTTAATAAACATTTCTGCTTAATACAACATGCATTTCCCAGCAAACAATGTTTAACCAGCCAGCTCTTATAGAAATATATATATTTCTCTCTATACTACATAGATCAACAAAAGATGAGCTAATTTAACCCCTTCGCTGCGGTGGACGCGCTCAGCGCGTCCAACCGCATGTCACGTTCCATGCGGTGGACGCGCTGAGCGCGTCCTCTCTTTGGGGTCAGCGTTCGGCCGGGTTCCGGCCGATCGCTGGCCCCCCGGTGCGGGCTGACATCCTCGATGTCAGCCCAGAATCCGGAACCGCCGCCTGAGTAATTAGGTGTCATCGCGGGGGCGCGATGACACCTAATTCAGGCGCCCCCCCATGTGCGGAGGAGGCGCCTGAAAGGGAGGGGGGGGAGGTCCTTCGGCCCTCTCTCCCTCCCGATCGGCGGCGTTGTGGGGGTTAACCCAGGCACCGTTTTGAAGGGCACAGCCTGCCCTTCCAAATGGTACCTGGCATTAACCCCATGGGGGCCGGATCACGAATCGGCGCTGAAAAGCGCCGGTTCGTGATCCTTTCCCGGAGCTGGCCGACATCTTGGATGTCGGCCAAGCTTCCGGGAATGCCCCCTGAGGACTGGCGTCATCGTGCATAGCACGATGACGGCAGTCTTGGGGTTAACCCCTAACTGCCACCAATGGCGGAGATAGGGGGTTCCAATGATCCGTGGCAGTTAGGGGTTAATGTTTGGTATTGTTGGATCGGCCAGAGCATGGCCGTTCCAACGATACCAAACATGAGTATAAAAAAGTTTGTAAAAAAAAATTAAAAATAAAAAAATATTATAAAAAAAATATTTATTTTTTTTGGTTTGTTAATGCAGCAATATTGTTCCCATTTCAATTATAATGTGAACAATGATGCTGCACTAACGATTTTTGTATGCGGTGCGTTTGTTAAAAATCGTGTAATTTTCCCCAAAAAAAATGTAACGAGACCCCATCTCTATTTTTTTTAACAAACGCACCCCATACAAAATATAACCGCAATTGCTCGCATGTTAAAATGTGAAAAAAATACACTTTACACGTTGTAAATGATTGAAAATTCATATTTTATTGCATTTTTTGTTATAATATACAGACAGGTCATGACGTATACATATAATAATGACATATTATGAATCTGCCGAGTCTGACGGAAAGAACGATATATAATATGTCTGGGTCATATACTAAAATAAGCCTTAAAAACACGTTTAAACATGATGAGAAAAACAGGTAAAAATGACCTCAGCACAGAGGCGGGAAAAGCCTCAGCAGCGAAGGGTTAAAAGGATAAGTAATAAAACTTATTTAGTGAATCCTCCCCTAATCAAGAATTAAACTTCTAATCTTTTGCTTTTTATTTTGTAGTTAAATAATTCCTTGCTTATTTTAATCACAGTAATTTCCAAATTCAATATATATATTGGTATCAATCTTACAACATTTCTTTTAGGAATAAATCCTTATATCCACTTCTTCATATTTCTATCTGCAGAATAGAAATACTTAGAATTTTTGGAGTTAGCCAGTATCTGAGAAATCTCAGTCTACGTTGCAAGAATATCTACAAAAATATATAATTACATTAATTCCTTAATTTCATATTATTATTATTATTCTTTATTTATAAAGCGCCAGCATATTCCGCAGCGCTGTACAATAAGCACAGTATAGACAGGGTTACAATACATTGAACAACATTTGACAAACAGTACAGGAGGAGATGAGGGCCCTATTCCCGTAGGAACTCACAATCTGGGAGGGTTGGGGTTGGAAACAGGAGGAGAGGACTGTAAGGTGAGAGTGATTGATGGTTGTGTCAGTGAGTTGGGTGGTAGGCTTCCCTAAATAGGAACGTTTTAAGGGAGCGTTTGAAGGAAGAGAAGTTAGGGGAAAGTCTGACAGTACGAGGGAGAGCGTTCCAGAGAGTGGGGGCTGCGCGTGAGAAATCCTGCAGTCTATCATGGGAAGAGGTGATGCGGGGAGAAGCTAGTCGCAGGTCACTGTTTGACCTTAGGGAGCGGGCTGGGGTGTATTTGGTGATTAGCGAGGACAGGTAGTGGGGAGCTGAGTTAGTGAGGGTTTTGTAGGTAAGGATAAGGATTTTGAACTTAACTCTGCAGTGGATGTCACCAACGACCTCCTAACTGCTAAAAAACACGGCCACTATTCTATTCTCATCCTGCTCGACCTCTCTGCTGCTTTTGACACTGTTGACCACCCCCTCCTTCTACAGACCCTCAACTCTCTGGGCCTCGGTGATACTGCACTCGCTTGGGTCGAATCCTATTTATCCAACAGGTCCTTCTGTGTGTCCTTTGCTGGTAACTCCTCCTCCTCATTGCCTCTATCTGTTGGTGTACCTCAAGGCTCTGTCCTTGGTCCTCTGCTCTTTTCCATCTACACCTCCTCCCTGGGCAAAATCATCAACAATTTACCTGTCCAATTTGGATTTTGATAAGTCTGCCTTGGAATTCCTGATGTAATATTTTTGGAATGTGTGAAGATTATCGATATCAGATAATCAATGCATGTGAGTTAGAGATTTGGTGAGAATCTTGATTACCTCATGTCCTGGGATCTGCCTGCATCGTGGTGTGAGTCTCGGAATGTTGGAATCTCGGACTCTCAGTGTCATGTGTACTGGACGTCTGAATGCATTGCGGTGTGAGTCTGAATGCTGGAATCTCGAACTGATTTGCAACCAACATTGCTGCTTATTATAGCCAATTTGACGTCACTGGCAATAGTATTGGTATATCAAATATAATATTTACTATCCTCTAGAGGGCAGTATTGCACTTCTTTATTAATTCCTCCATTTCTTTTTAATATTCTTATCTCGGGTCAAAGTTCAATCTGACTTAACAAAGACTCTCTCTCAGTCACTATAGACACTAGGGATGCACCGATACCACTTTTTTAAGACCGAGTACGAGTACCGATACTTTTTAAAAGTACTCACCGATACCGAGTACCGATACTTTTATTTAATATCATGTGACGCTTTCCAATAGGAACAGACCTCATATAAAAATTTATGAGATTGACCGCAGCTCACATGGATTTGCCCCAGGTCTCATGGATTTGCCCCCAGCTCACATGGGTTTGCCCCCAGCTCACATGGGTTTGCCCCCAGCTCACATGGGTTTGCCCCAGCTCACATGGATGTCCCCCAGGTCTCATGGATTTGCCCCCAGCTCACATGGATTTGCCCCCAGGTCTCATGGATTTACCCCCAGGTCTCATGGATTGGCCCCCAGGTCTCATGGATTTGCCCCCAGGTCTCATGGATTTGCCCCCAGGTCTCATGGATTGGCCCGCAGCTCTCATGGATTTGCCCCCAGGTCTCATGGATTGGCCCCCAGGTCTCATGGATTTGCCCCCAGGTCTCATGGATTGGCCCCCAGGTCTCATGGATTTACCCCCAGGTCTCATGGATTTGCCCCCAGGTCTCATGGATTTGCCCCCAGGTCTCATGGATTTGCCCCCAGGTCTCATGGATTTGCCCCCAGCTCACATGGGTTTGCCCCCAGGTCTCATGGATTTGCCCCCAGCTCACATGGATTTGCCCCCAGGTCTCATGGATTTGCCCCCAGCTCACATGGATTTGCCCCCAGGTCTCATGGATTGGCCCCCAGGTCTCATGGATTGGCCCCCAGGTCTCATGGATTTGTCCCCAGGTCTCATGGATTTGTCCCCAGGTCTCATGGATTGGCCCCCAGGTCTCATGGATTTGCCCCCAGGTCTCATGGATTTGCCCCCAGGTCTCATGGATTGGCCCCCAGGTCTCATGGATTGGCCCGCAGCTCTCATGGATTTGCCCCCAGGTCTCATGGATTTGCCCCCAGGTCTCATGGATTGGCCCCCAGGTCTCATGGATTTGCCCCCAGGTCTCATGGATTTGCCCCCAGGTCTCATGGATTGGCCCGCAGCTCTCATGGATTTGCCCCCAGCTCTCATGGATTTGCCCCCAGCTCTCATGGATTTGCCCGCAGCTCTCATCGATTTACCCCCGCTCGAACGCTGGGGAAGCTGGCCGCGTGCATGTAAAGCACGCGGCCAGCGTTCCCCTCCGGCGCGCCAAATACTCACCCTTCCTGAAGTTCCGGTCTCTGGGCAGTGATGCGGTCACGTGGCCGCCGGGCGCATCTGTGACGCTGCCTCCAGCCGAGAGGCCGCGTCACAGGAGCGCCCGGCGGCCACGTGACCGCATCACTGCTCAGAGACCGGAACTTCAGGAAGGGTGAGTATTTGGCGCGCTGGAGGGGAACGCTGGCCGCGTGCTTTACATGCACGCGGCCAGCTTCCCCAGCCCCGCGGATACCGGCAAGCCGGCCCAGCGCCGGCTTCCGGTATCGGCGGGATGTATCGGGCCGTTTGCACGAGTAACAAGTACTCGTGCAAACGGCAATATCGGCCCCGATACCGATACTAGTATCGGTATCGGTGCATCCCTAATAGACACTGTCAGGGTTATCCAAAGAGATTCGAATTGCTTGAGAAAGGTAACCGAACGCTGAAAATCAGCGTTCGGTTACCTTTCCTGGCCATTCGGCTATCCAGAGAGCAGGCAATTCGCCAAATCCTGGCGAATTGCCTGCACATACGGTGCCTGTTCGGTGCCTGTTCGAGGGCAGTGAAATCCCCATGAAAAAGCACTGCTTCGGCTATTCAGAGAACACAAACCAGCAGTGAAAGGTTCCCGAAATGCCCTGCCATTCGCTGGTTTAATTCGGCAAGTTTATTCAGGAGAATCCCATAGGCTTCAATGTTAAAAATATTCCTGTTTTAATTCAATATCTAATAAACCGTTCATTATAAAATTCTGCAGCAAAAAGTCTCTTTATTTATAGATTTTTTAGGATACTTTAAGCATTTTTCTGAATTTTTTAAAAAAATTTTAAAAGTCCGATTTTTTTTTTTTTTTTTTTTCAGTTTGCTTATTTTTTTTGTAACAGCCCTCTTTATTATCATTCCCTGGACCTCCTGTGAAAATTTCAGACATTTTCGCTCAGTAGTTTCTTTGCAAACAGCGTTTCATTTTCCCAGATTCATACAAATGGTTTTTCTAATTTATTCACTGCCTCCTCTACGTCACAGCTGCTTCGGCTCTGTGTGATTCGGCTCATGTTCGGCTCCTTTTCGGCTCCTGTTCGGGTTTTTCGAAGGTTAATCCAGATGTTTTTGCTTGTTTTCAGCGTGCATTCGGTGAGTTTTCGTCAGGTTTG
This sequence comes from Leptobrachium leishanense, assembly GCA_009667805.1. Classification (NCBI taxonomy): domain Eukaryota; kingdom Metazoa; phylum Chordata; class Amphibia; order Anura; family Megophryidae; genus Leptobrachium; species Leptobrachium leishanense. The sequence goes on from RXON01005031.1 coordinate 11,696, forward strand.
CGGCAGCTTTTCCCTGCAATTCGGGGACCCTGTGCTGTTTGCTGAATACACCGCAGGGTCACCGAAATGCAATCGGCAAAAGGAACCGAATTGAAGAGAACGAAAAGTCACCGAATGTGCGGTGACTTTTCGAATCTCTTTGGATAACCCTGTGTGTCTCTACCTAACATATCTAATTTATATCCTCACTCCCTTTTGAAATTACTTACTATCAGCTGAATTCTTTTCTGGTTAACTCAACAGAATCTTTTCTTTTAGTAAATTTTATTATTTACCAATTATATACTTTCTACAATATTTATTGGAGTATACATATTTCCTACTGTAAATATAATAAAATATACCTTGATTATAAACATATATTTTGTGAATATAAATCTATATTACAGAGATATTAACTCTTATTCCTATACCCAAAAGACAAAATATCTTTTGTTTTAAAAACTTAAGACAGACCAATAAATTTAATTATGACACGTCTTAGCACTTAACTCTAGCATTATCACACAAAAACATTCTAGGTTCCTTCATGTCTGGCACTTCTAAAACAATATAAAAGACTTCACCCAGGAATGAACTCTGTAAAAAAAAAAAAAATCTCGTTCATTTCTAAACGTAGAGAAAATTGAAAGAAAAGACTGTCTTTAAAAACAAAATGGCTACAGACATCCATTTTAATTTTTCCTTTCTGTAATATACCCGCCATAACTACAGAAATCGTTACTAAGGACACTAGGATTAAAGTACGCATTGAACTCTGCCATAGGGCATAATTCATTTACACTGGACATTCGAATCAGGCCTTTGGCTCCACTAATTTTAGCGATTCTGACGAATTTGCACTATATTGCACTATATGCACTTTAATGTTGCATTTGCACTTTGTGTCACCATACGTATATGATATCACGAGAGCACTTTATATTGTGAGAAGTCACAACTGTATTATCTTGCAAGGTATATGTAGATATCTGGAAATTGGTATCTACCAGTCCGTGAAGTATTAACAGCAAATATCACTGTACGACTAATAGTCATTGCGCCGGTAGGAACCCCCCCCCTTTTCCGACTATACATTCGCACACCCCTTCGAGAGTCTGTGCCCCTTTCCTATCTGGCAGCACTAGCTGAATCATAATACAAAGATTAGAGCGCCCCCACTGACTCTACCCTTTTCTAAGTTAGTGAATAACCCGTATAGTGTAATGATAACCTGACTTAATCTTAAATTGACTCACATCCGTTAAAATAAGGATATGTACCTTTTGAAAAGGAAACGGCTTTCCATAAAAGACAAATATAACATTTTATTAAGATCATACTGTAAACCATAAAAGATTACTGTCCTATAACAGAGTAGGGGAAAGTTGTATGCCGCAATAATTGGACTTTCCATTGTAGTTTGCAGAGATAGCATGTTCCTGCTCATTCTCGTTTCATGTCACTTTCTTGTCTGACTGCGTGTGGAAGAAAGTGGCAAGATTCAATCCTCTATTACTTTGAAAAACCTTATAAGTTTACAACCCAGAGAGCACCGTACGCGCAGGCAATTCGCCAAAATTTGGTGAACTGCCTGCTCTCTGAATAGCTGAATGGCCCCCGAAATGTCACCGTACTCTGAATTTCAGTGTCCGGTTACATTTCCGCGACATTTAGGACCTTTTTGAATAACCCCTTTATTGCACACACACTGTATGCAACTCACCAGCGAAACCAAATTCAGAAAGACTTAACAGTAAAAAGAAAATGATTCAAACATAAAACGGAAATAAATATTTTAAAGTCAATTATCAGTTATCCTTAAAGGGACACTCTAAGCAAAAATCCCCCCCCCCGTTTTTATACATTAAAATATACCTAGACACTCAATAACTAGGTAAGGAATTTTTTTTTTTTTTTTTTTTACTGTAATACTTACCCTAAAATCCACTTGTTTCCAACGGCGTCTTTTTTTTTTTTTATATACTCCCCTCCCTCCTCTTCCGCTCCCGTCCTGAAAATCTGTAACTTGGCTAATGGTTTATGTGTGAAGTGTGCATGTGCGACTCTCACGTAAGCCAGCTAATCAGCAGACTTCCTCTTCTTCTTGGATTAGTGTTACGCGCAAGAGGATGCGCGCAACACTAATCGCAGCCGCAGACTATGCTGGCGGCTCGCTCCCGCCAGCTACTGCGGTGAGTTGGAGACGTCACATCGCGCTGAAAGCGCGATGACGTCTCCTACTTGGCAATAGTCGGCAGAAGCTGGAAATATGAATCCCGCTCTGCTGACTGACAGCTGGGAGGGCAGAGTAAAGTCCTCCGCGTCTCTCAGCTGTTTCAGCCGATCAGCTGAGCGGAGGGAGGGGGGAAAGGCAAGGGCATACTCAGGGCATCATGACCACCTAAAAAAGCTTAGGTGGTCATGTTGCCTAGAGTATCCCTTTAATTGGTTGCTAAATTGTTCTTGCAAGTCTTAACCTGATCGCAACCAAGACCTTCTTCAAAATAAAGTACAACATTCTTTCAAAATGTAGGAATGTAGTTAAGCGGTCCATTAAAAAGCAATTTTGATGAAAACATACAGGGTTATTCAAAGAGATCCACATTGCTGGCGAAAGGTAACCGAACACTGAAATTCAGCGTACGGTTACCTTTCCTGGCCATTCGGCTATTCAGAGAGCAGGCAGTTCGCCAAATGTTGCCGAATTGCCTGCTCATACGGTGGCTGTTCGTTACCTTTTCAAGGGCAGTGAAATCCCCATAGAGAAGCAATGCTTCGTCTATTCAGAGAACAAAAACCAGCAGGGAAAAGTTGCCGAAATGCCCTGCCATTTGGTTGCTTCATTCGACAGGTTTATTCAGGCAAATCCCATAGGCTTCAGTGTTAAAAATATTCCCATTTTAAATCAATATCTAATAAACCATTTATTATAATATTCTGCAGTAAAAAGTCTCTTATTTATAGATTTTTTTTTAGGATCCATTAAACATTTTTTGGTATCTTTTTGCAAAAACAAATTTTCCTATTTTTTTTTTTTTTAACCTTTTTTTTTTCTGTAACAGCCCTTTTTATTATTCATTGGACCTCATATGTAAATTTCAGACATTTTCGTTCAGTAGTTTCTTTGCAAACAGCGTTTCACTTTTCAAACATTCAAGCAAACTGTTTTTTGTTTTTTTTTCACTCCATTCCTCTGCGGTGTCGAGTTTGTCCGGCGGCTGCTCTGCGCTGTGATCGGCTCCTGCTCGGGTTTGTCCGGCGTCTTCGGCGGGGTTAATCCAGATGTTTTTGTGGGTCTAGGTGTGCATTTGCCTGGCTTTTGCAGTGAGTGTTCGGCAGGTTTGCGGCGGGTTTTCCCTGCATTACGACGGCCCTGTGGTGCTTGCTGAATACACAGTAGGGTCGCCGAAATGGGCACACCGAATTGAAGAGAACGAAAAGTCACCGAACGAGCGGTGACTTTTCGATTCTCTTTGAATCACCCTGATAGTATCATAACATTTTATTTGGGATGTGTAGTTAAAAAACAAATGTTTTGTAAGAAAGCATAAAGATTGCTGTTCTGAGGCTAGGGTCAGACGAGCGTGATTTCTACGAACTGTACGTCCGTGCACACGGACGTACGTCAGTACGGAAGACGCAGTAGTGGCCACACAGTCCGTGATCACATCAGTGATCACGTCCATGATTAGTGACGGATCAATATAAAAAGTGAAATGTGAGAAACCAAATTAATTGCAGATGAAAAAAACCAAGGGAAGGGGTATAAAAAGCCATTTTGGGGAAGGTGGGGTTTTCCACAGATGGATGCAGTCCAAGTATTTGTGTTTGCCGCAACGGGGTACCTGTACCTCAAGAACAAGCGAAAACGGCGATCATGGGTTCATCCCATAAACGCTGCCAGATGCACGCATGGCCACTTTGTCACGCTGTACAAGCATGGGAATCCCTGCCCGCCCATACATGACCCATTGGCCCTCGCTGGCAGGAGGCACCCGGGCCCCGATCCGCATTGGTGGTTACGAATCGGGGAGTTGCCGATTCGGACCGGATGGTCCGAATCGACCATTTTGCGATTCGACCGGATGGTCCGAATCGGCCATTTCCCGATCCGATCATTCTGACCGGATCCACGAGGCCCTGGGAAAATGGCGACGGGCAAGGCAGACAAAGGGAATTACATTGCACAACACACGGGGACATTTTTATTACGCCACACACAAATTACATCTATTAAAAGAACTCAAAACTCTGCGGGTGCCACAGCACCTAAGTGTCCATGGCCATAACTGTCACGGTGAACTGCCCCTGGCTGGGGTTGTTGGGCTTTCCGTGACACTCCTCCCCCTCCCCAAGGTCCGACGCACCCGGTTGGACCCCAACGGGTCGTACCGGGGTAGTCGGGGCTCCCCAATCCCCTGGTTCCCGGGCCGACTGCCGCGATAACCCATCTGCGTTACCGTTTTGCGACCCGGGCCGGTACTGAATGGTAAAGTTGAAGGGTTGGAGAGCCAGGCTCCACCGCAACAGGCGCCATTCTCCCCCGCCACGCGGTTGAGCCACACCAGGGGGTTATGGTCGGTCATCACGGTGAAGGACCGACCGTAGACATAGGGTTGGAGCTTCCGTAGGGCCCAGACCAAGGCCAGGCACTCCTTCTCCACGGCAGCATACCCCACCTCCCGTGGCAACAGCTTCCGACTGATGAACGCCACCGGATGATCCCCCCCGTCGTCCCCCACTTGGCTTAGGACAGCTCCCAGTCCGAACATGGACGCGTCTGTATGGACAACAAAACGTTTGTTATAGTTGGGAGCTGCTAGCAGGGGGGCTTGGGTCAGGGCGGCCTTCAGTTGCCGGAAGGCCTGTTCGCACTCCGGGGACCACAGGACTTGGCGAGGTAGGGATTTCTTCGTCAAGTCAGTCAGGGGTTTGGCCAGGTCACTGTAATGGGGTACGAATTTCCTGTAGTACCCCGCGGTGCCCAGGAAGGCGAGGACCTGGGTCTTGGTCACAGGGGTGGGCCAGTCTAGGATGGCTTCTATCTTGGCAGGCTCTGGCCGTTGTATCCCGCACCCCACCCGGTGGCCCAAGTACTGTACTTCGGCCATCCCTACTTCACACTTCTCCGGCTTCAGGGTCAGGTTGGCGTCTCTAATCCGGCCCAGGACTGTCCCTACATGGTCCAGGTGTTCCTCCCAGGTCTGGCTATAGATGGCTATGTCATCCAGGTATGCGCACGCGAACCCCTGGAGGCCATCGAGGAGGCGATCGATTAACCGCTGGAAGGTAGCAGGGGCGTTCTTCATCCCGAACGGCATGACTCGAAATTGGTACAAGCCGAATGGGGTGATGAAGGCCGACTTCGGGGTCGCCTCCTCAGCAAGGGGAATCTGCCAATACCCCTTGCACAGATCGACCGTGGTCAGAAAATGACCCCGGGAGATCTGGTCTAGCAACTCGTCGACTCGGGCATGGGATAAGCGTCTGTAATGGTACAGTCGTTTATCCGCCAATAGTCGACGCAGAACCTGGTGGTACCGTCCTTCTTGGGACCCAGGACCACGGGCGACGCCCAGGGGCTGGCCAACGGTTCGATGACCCCCAGCTCCAACATCTCCCGGATCTCGGCCCGCATGGACTCGCGGACCGCTTCCGGGAGTCGGTATGCCGGTTGCCGAAGGGGTCTCTGACCGGGCGTGTCCACTTGATGGATGGCCCGGTCAGTGTATCCCGGAAGAGCCGAGAAAACCCCCGGGTAATCGTGAAGCAGCTGCCGCGCCTGCGCCTGCTTCTCGGCCCCTAACTCCTCCCCCAGCTGCACCTGATCCACCCCGGAAGGCTGCTTGGCTACCCCCGGAAGTTCCACCAACGGGAATAGTTCCGTCTCTTCGGCAGCCGGCGCGCATATGGCGTCCACCGTCTCTGGCCGCTCATGGTAGGCCTTCAGCATATTGACGTGGAACGTCCGCTGGATTCTGGTGTCTGCGCAGCTAACAACCACATAGGTGGTATCCCCCAGCTGGGTTACCACCTTGTAGGGACCTTGCCAGGCCGCCTGCAGCTTGTTCTGCCGCTGTGGCTTCAGCACCAGAACCTTTTGCCCCACCAGGAACGAGCGACTGCAAGCAGTGCGGTCGTACCACGCCTTCTGCTGAGCCTGGGCCGTCTCCATGTTCTCCTGTACGAACCCCGCGAGTTCTGCCAAGCGCTCCCGGAGCTTCAAGACATAACCCAACACAGGAACCCCATCCTCCTCCTGTACCCCCTCCCACTGAGCCCTAACCAGGTCCAAGGGTCCTCTCACCTGGCGCCCATATAGCAGCTCAAAGGGGAGTATCCGGTGGATTCCTGAGGAACCTCCCGGTAGGCGAACAACAGGTGGGGAAGATACTTCTCCCAATCCTTGCTTTCGTGCACAAAGGCCCGGATGAGCTGCTTCAGGGTCCCATTAAACCGCTCGCACAGCCCATTTGTCTGGGGGTGATACGGGGCGCTGTGCAGTGCCCTAACACCACAGAGACGCCAGAGCTGCTGGGTGAGCTCAGCGGTGAACTGGGTACCCTGATCGGATAGGATTTCCCGGGGAAACCCTACCCTCGTGAACACCCGTAGGAGCGCGTCCGCTACGGTGTCCGCCTGGATGTTGGCCAAGGCCACAGCCTCGGGGTACCGGGTGGCATAATCCACCACGGTAAGGATGTACCTCTTACTGGTGGCACTGGGCCGTGGCAACGGCCCAATGATGTCGACCGCCACCCGGCTAAAGGGCTCCTGAATGATGGGCATGGGGCGCAGGGGCGCTTTCGGGTGATCCCCGGCCTTCCCAGTTTTTTGGCAAACTGGGTAGGTGCGGCAATACTCGCGGGTATCTTCGCTGAGGCGGGGCCAGAAAAACGCGCGCGGCAACAACTGTGCCGGGTTTTCTTCTGCCCTAGGTGACCTGCAAGGGGGATGTCATGAGCCAAGCGCAACAGTTCCTGTCTAGGGCCCTGGGGAACTACCAACTGCTTCTGGGGCACCTGCTTCTTCTTGGACCCCTCCCTCGCGGTGTACCTATAGAGAAGCCCATCCTCCCACTCTATGGCCTTTCCGTGACAGTCCGCAAGGTGTGCCAGACAATTTGGGACACGATGAGGGAAGAATGTTTGACAACACCCACAGACGAGGCATGGGCACAAAATGCTGCAACGTTTTTGGAGCGAGCAAACTTTCCGAATTGCCTGGGAGCTGTGGATGGCAAACATGTCCGCATAGTGAAGCCACTGCAGAGTGGCTCACTGTATCACAATTATAAACATTATTTTTCCATTGGCCTACTGGCAGTGGCAGATGCCAACTATAATTTTGTCTGTGTGGATGTGGGGTCATACGGGAAAGATTCAGACTCCACACTGTTCATGAACTCCACACTGTGGAATGCAATAGAAAGTGGGACACTGCACATCCCCAGACCCGCACCTTTGCCTGGCACAGACGTGGCAGTCCCTTACGCCTTTGTGAGGGACGAGGCTTTCGGACTTTCCACACATCTCCTGCGGCCATACTCTGGGACACACCTGACTGTGAAAAAGCAGGTGTTCAATTATAGGCTGTCGCGTGCGAGACGGTATGTCGAGTGTACCTTTGGCATACTGAGCAACAAGTGGAGGATTTTCCATAGGCCGCTAGATGTGCACGTCAATTTTTGTGTAGATATAGTGAAATGCTGTTGTGTGTTGCATAATTTTGTTCGTGCGCGGGATGGTTTTAATTTTGATGACTCCTTGTCTGTTTGTGGTTTGGAGGAATTTATTAATGATGATGTTATGCCTGTGAATCGACACAGCAACAGGCATCGTGATGCGCTGGCAAACTATTTCACTAGCGAAGCAGGACAGGTGCCCTGGCAGATGGGGAGCATTTGACATGTGACGTTCATGAATTTGTTAGCCATTTACATTTTGTTTGGATTAATAATGTGCATTTCATTATGAATATAATAATCATGTACTCACTCTGCACTTTCTGTTCATGCTCAGACCATGTGTCATATGCAGGGTACACCGCTCTTGTCACATCAGCCCATGCGTTCCCCTTGCTGATCTTGTCCTTATATTGTTGGCTGGCTGTGTCCCACAATTCGGGGTGCTCCCCCACTTCGGTGATCAGCCTCTCGATGTCCATGTCACCTGCAGCGTCCACTCTCCAGTGTCCAGGATACACTCTCCAGCCCCCAGAATATACTCCAGCCACACCAGGAATGTTCTGGAGTCTGGACGTGATGTAGGCCGCAGAACAGGTGCGTCTGACGTCTCCACCTCATGTACACAGGCCGCTAGCCGGCCGCAGTGCACTCCGTGTGGCCGTTCTAGGGGTTGTACGTTCTTGCCGGCCTTGCGTCCGTGGGCCGCGGCCGTTGTGCGTCCGCAGTTCAGTGCAGATGTACTTCGTGTAACGGGCTCCAATGGGCTTTCCGTCATGCTATCACGGACGTACTTTTAGGCGCAATCACGGACGTGAACACTACGCTCGTCTGACCCCAGCCTGAGATAGTTGACGAATTAAAACAATGTAAAATTGCTCATTTTTATTTTTCATGTATCTGTTTATTCTTTACAGAAATATTGCTGGGATGAAAGGTTCCTAACTGTAGATGGTGTCCTTTATCTTAACCCTTTCACTGCTGAGGCATTTCACCGCTGTGTGCTGAGCTCATTTTTACCGCTTTCGCTCATCATGTTTAAACGCGATTTGAAGCCACATTTTATTATACGACCCAGACATATTACAGTTGTGTTCAAAATTATTCAACCCCCAATGCTGTAAAGGGTTTTAGGGAATTTAGTGTACATTTGTAATTGTATTCAGAATGCAATCCTACAAGGACTTTTTAAAGAACCATATGCAACTAAAATGACATCAATTGGTTTTGTAATACAGTAGTAAATGTTTCTTTTGTGAATTCTTCATTGACACAATTATTCAACCCCTTAAAGACTACCACTCTGAAGAACAGAGGTTCATTCAAGTGTTTTCAATCAGGTATTGAAAACACCTGTGGATGTCATGGAGCAGCAATAAAGCATAATCAGCACCAATTAGGCAGCTTTAAAATGACTGTGATACTCAGCTCCTTCTAGACATTTACTGGTGTGGTTACAAACATGGTGAAGTCAAGAAAATGGTCCAGGAAGACAAGAGAAGAGGTGATTACTGTTCACAGGAAGGGCAATGGCTATAAGAAGATTGCAAAGATGTTAAACATACCAAGAGAGACCATAGGAAGCATCATTCGCAAATTCAAGGCAAAGGGCACTGTTGAAACGCTACCTGGTCGTGGCAGAGAAAAGATGCTGACTTCGACTGCTGTGCGCTACCTGAAGCGTAGAGTGGAGAAAAGTCCCGTGTGACTGCTGAGGAACTGAGAAAAGATTTGTCAGATGTGGGTACTGAAGTTTCAGCTCAGACAATATGGCGCACACTGCGTAATGAAGGCTTCCATGCCAGAACTCCCAGGCGCACCCCCTTGCTGTCTCCAAAGAATAAGAATAGTCGACTGCAGTATGCCAAAAGTCATGTGGACAAACCACAGAAGTTTTGGGATAGTGTTCTGTGGACTGATGAAAACAAAATTAGAACTGTTTGGGCCCATGGATCAACGCTATGTTTGGAGGAGGAAGAACAAGGCCTATGAAGAAAAGAACACCTTGCCTACTGTGAAGCATGGCAGGGGGTCAATCATGCTTTGGGGCTGTTTTGCTTCTGCAGGTACAGGGAAGCTTCAGCGTGTGCAAGGTACCATGAATTCTCTTCAGTACCAGGAGATATTGGATGACAATGTGATGCAGTCCGTCACAAACCTGAGACTTGGGAGACGTTGGACCTTTCTACAGGACAATGATCCCAAGCATACCTCCAAGTCCACTAGAGCATGGTTGCAGATTAAAAACTGGAACATTTTGGAGTGGCCATCGCAGTCATCTGACTTAAATCCGATTGAGAACCTCTGGTGGGACTTAAAGAAAGGAGTTGCAGTGCGCAAGCCTAAGAATGTGACTGAACTGGAGGCTTTTGCCCATGACAAATGGGCGAAGATACCCGTAGATCGCTGCAAGACACTTGTGTCAAGCTATGCTTCACGTTTAAAAGCTGTTATAACTGTAAAAGGATGTTGTACTAAGTACTAAGATTGAATGTCACTTGGGGGTTGAATAAAACTGATAATGATGTGAGCACAGAAAAGACATTTGTGGTTATTTCATTATAAATGATATGTTATATTTGTCTGACCTACACGTGCCTCTTTGATTTAATTGTAAGCAAGATGACTGAATGATCAAAATCAATGTCAAACTGTCCAAAACACTCAATTTCAGTGGGGGTTGAATAATTTTGAACACAACTGTATATATCTTTCTTTCCGGCAGACTCGGCAGGTTCATAATATATCATTATTATATGTATACGTCACGTCCTGTCTGTATATTGTAACAAAAAAATGCAATAAAATTAGAATTTTTAATCATCTGCAGCGTGTAAAGTGGTTTTTTTCACCTGTTATCACATGAACATTTGCGGTTATAGTTTCTATGGGGTGCGCTTGTACAAAAATTAGAAATGGGGACTCGTTACATTTTTTTGGGTGGAATTACGTGATTTTTAGCAAACGCACCCCATAGAAAAAAATCATTAGTGCAGCATCATTGTTCACATTATAATTGAAATGTGAACAATATTGCTGCATTAATAAAAACTTTATTTTAAATTTAAAGTCAGACTGAAGCCAGGTGACGCTGACGAAACATGTTTCAGGTCCTTTTTAATTTGTTATCCTTGTTTAAACGTTTTTAAGCCGATAATTTTAAATAAAAAAGGCGTTTTTTAAGTCTTTGGATCCGGGGTCTCTTTTGTACATTCCCCCTGACCACACCAGCCGGATTTCGGAGACCACTTGCGGTTTAAAGGAGGTTGGAGGCTACCTAAAGGACCTCACAGGCCATTCATTCCCAGAGCCGGGGCGAAGAGGCTCTGGGTCTAGTAAGTACCCCATAGGGGAGACTCAAAAGGGGCATATATTGCATAATACTGCACAATCGTGTTCTTTCTGTCTGGCTTATATCCCCCCTCCAGAAACCATCTAAGGAGAATCACCATATATCAACCACCTATCCTCTATAATCATTTCCAATTTATTATACATTCTGTGAAAGTGTCATGCAGATATGTTTAATTTTGACACATATGCGCCTAAGGGATCTTTCACATGGGGGTCTGCATTATCAACATACAGGCAGAAATTACCCTTGAGTCAAACACAGTAAATGTAATAAAGATAGATAATTAAAATGGTAAGATATCCTGATTATGGGGGTTTGTAGTGATCATAACAAGATTATTAGCAATGCAGCTGCCACAAAATACCAATAGAATATAAAAATAATATCTCTATGCGCAAAATGCCTGTGTGCATCTCATTAATGAAACCAAATTCAGAATGATTTAACCCTTTCACTGCTGAACCATTTAGTCTGTTTGTTGAGCTAAGGCTAGGGTCAAACGAAAGCGTTTTTACACGCGAACGTAAAGTGCGTCCGAACGCATTGACGTATTTTTTCACGGAATACGCGAAAACGGTCATACGATGCGCATTTTTGTGCGTGATTTTTTACGGATCCAAACCAGGAAACTTTTCGCGTCTGGACGTTATGTTGGCCGGACACGAGCAGGGTCTGACGTCTCCAAATCACACACACACACCGCTCGTGGACGCAGCGCACTCTGTACGTCAGTACTAGCGGTTCTGCGTTCTCGAAAAAATGCGTTCGTTTTCCACTTGCATTGCGCAGCCGGACTTTCGTGCGACCGTACTTTGTATATTGGCCGTCATTGCCCATCATTTGCTGCTAGTGCGGCCGTAATTACCGTATTTCTCGCTCCATAAGACGCACCTGACCATAAGACGCACCTAGTTTTTAGAGGAGGAAAACAGGAAAATAAATATTCTGAAATCAAATAGTGTAATAATGGATATTGCCCCAGCTCCTCTCATGGATATACTGCCCCAGCTCATGGATACTGTCCCCCAGCTCATGGATACTGTCCCCCAGCTCATGGATACTGCCCCAGCTCATGGATACTGCCCCCAGCTCATGGATATGCCCCCCAATTTATGGATATTGCCTCAGCACATGGATATTGCCCCAGCTCATGGATATTGCCCCAGCACATGGATATGCCCCAGCTCGCTCATGGATTTGCCCCAGCTCGCTCATGGATTTGCCCCAGCTCGCTCATGGATTTTCCCCAGCTCGCTCATGGATTTTCCCCAGCTCGCTCATGGATATGCCCCAGCTCGCTCATGGATATGCCTCAGCTCACCTGCCGCCGCGTTCGGCTCCCTCTGAGCGTGCGTCCGGCGGCAGGAAGCTTGGGCACTCGCCTGGGGGAGCTACGTGACCGCGATCTCGCGAGATTGCGGTCATGTGGCTCCCCCAGGCGATTGCCCAAGCTTCCTGCCGCCGGACGCACGCTCAGAGGGAGCCGAACGCGGTGGCGGCAGGTGAGATGGGGCATTCGCTCCATAAGATGCACCCACTTTTCCCCCACTTTTTGGGGGAGAAAACTGCGTATTATGGAGCGAAAAATACGGTAAGTGCGCCAGAACGCACGTTAAAAGTGCGCTGGTCTGACCCAAGCCTTATTTTGACAGTTTTCTCGTTTAAACACGATTTGAAGCCATGGTTTATTGTATGAACCCAGACAAATTATATATCCTTTTTTCTCGGCAGATTAATAACATATATCATTATTATATGTATACGTCATGTCCTCCTGCCAGAATGCTATGTAGCGCTCACTCCCGGAGGAGCCGCTGAAATTAAACCTCGGGTCAGTCTCCCCGCACTAGGGAATAAATATACTCCAGCACCGTTGTGGATTTTATAAATTCTATAGTTTACTAGAATAAATGGCATATAATGAATAACACGGTGTTCGTATATATATTTACAGTACTTCGTAATGCGGGAAACGCGCAGCGGAAAAGAAATACAATGCTTCATAATTCGAGAAACGCGCAGTGGAAAAGAAAAAGGAAAATATATATCTTTAACCCCCTTTTGTGTTTGGGGAGTGAGTCCCGCACAGGTTATGTCCCAGAATGTGTGTGTGTGTGTGTGTGTTATGGTACCCGGGTACAATATTCAACTGGCCAGTGAATTGCTTATGAGGTATCTTCGACTAGTCAAGTTGGGGCCCTGTGGGTTTTGGAAACAAACAGCAGCGTGCTTTATTTTCACCAACGGCCTGGAAGGCCTCTCACCCATCCGCCAGATACTTGATGCTCCGCTCAACCCAGGACGTCTCTCCGCTCGATGTTGACTGGGGTTCTCTTGGTTACTGGATCCGCTGTCTGGCTTTCTGTAGCTGCCGCAAGATGTCCAGCTCACCGCCTGCTCTCCCTGTCCGATCGATCTGCGGTACTCCTAACTCGGGGTCTTCCAGCTTCCTCAATATCAGCGTGGGTAGTCCTGTGAATCACTGGGTCTTCCTCTGGTAAGGCTGAATAACCTGGTCTTTAGCACTGTCAGGCCCCAGCTGCGCTCCGGCCTAGTCACTGTCTCGTTCTGCTGCTCTGCGTCTTGCTCCTCTCACTCCCTGGCGCACTCTGCCAGCTCTCTCCACGAGGCTCAGGATGTAAGCGTCTGTGTCCCACCCACTTCCTGTGTCCGCTCCCAAAGCATGCCAGGAAATGTAGTCCCAATGTTCAATGTCTCTCATCACGCTTGTCTCCCTCCGGTGGCCAAAAATAGGTACTGCCACGACAGGGAATTAAACCCAGCGCTACAGCTATAACAAAACATGTAAAAGAAAATGTGAATTTCAATTATCAGGGTTATTTAGAGAAAGGTGAAAACCAGGAGAACTAGCAGGAGAAGAGAAAAATCTAGACCAAATAGCTGATTTGGAAAGTGAGATAAATGGGAGAATTTTTCTGGTTTGGCTATTTTGACCTAGAATCTTTTCTTCTCCAGTCATTCTCCTGAGTTTCACCTTTCTCTGAATAACCCTGTAATATTTCAATTAACTACAGCATGTAAAATAATTTTTTCACATTTTATTATCCAAGCCTTTGCAGTTATATATTCTATGAGGTACGTTTGTTAAGAAAATTTGAAATGGAAACCCATTACTATATTTACACGGAAAAACAAAAATTTTAGTTAGTGCAGCATCCATGTTCACATTATAATTGAAAAGTCAACAATAGTACTGTATTAATAAATAAAAATAGACATTTTTATTTATTTTTATTATTTTTACTTTGTTTTTAGATATAACCTGGTCATGTTTGTTATCATTGGAAAGTCCATGCTCCAATGACACCAATCATGACCCTCTAGCTGCCACCGATCTGGAGATAGGGGGTCCAAAGGACCCCCCTATTTCCACCATAGAGAAATCCCTGGCCAGCTAGGGGTTAATTTTTACTTATTATTATTTTTTATTTATAAAGCGCCAGCATATTCCGCAGCGCTGTACAATAGGCACAGTATAGACGGGTTACAATACATTGAACAACATTTGACAAACAGTACAAGAGGGGATGAGGCCCTATTCCCGTAGGAACTCACAATCTAGGAGGGGTTGGGGTTGGAAACAGGAGGAGAGGACTGCAAGGTGAGAGTGATTGATGGTTGCGTCAGTGAGTTGGGTGGTAGGCTTCCTAAATAGGAATGTTTTAAGGGAGCGTTTGAAGGAAGAGAAATTAGGGGAAAGTCTGACCGTACGAGGATAGCGTTCCAGAGAATGGGGGCTGCGCGTGTGAAGTCCTGCAGTCTATCATGGGAAGAGGCGATGCGGGGAGAAGCTAGGCGCAGGTCGCTGTTTGACCTTAGGGAGCGGGCTGGGGTGTATTTGGTGATTAGTGAGGACAGGTAGTGGGGAGCTGAGTTAGTGAGGGTTTTGTAGGTAAGGATAAGGATTTTGAACTTAATTCTGCAGTGGATGGGGAGCCAGTGAAGGGACTCGCAGAGGGGAGCGGCAGAGACAGAGCGGCGGGTGAGGTGAATTAGCCTGGCGGAGGCGTTCAGGATGGATTGTAGGGGGGAGAGGCGGGACAGAGGGAGGCTGTCAGGATCCAGGTTCCGGGGCAGCAGAGGTCAAGCCAATATGCAATGAATGGGATCTTACAAGGCAGTTTGTTTATATAAACAGATTTATTGAACAGGGGGAAATATATATATATATATGATATATGCAGATTGCAGGTGTAGGCAGAGAGTTCTGGGAAATGCAGAGGGTTCTGTATCGGTAGAACAGCGGGTTGAGGATTCTGTAGGATGGCGGGTTAGGGATTCTGCAGGATGCAAGATAGCGGGTTAGGGATTCTGCAGGATGCAGGGCAGCGGGTTGATGATTCAGGAACTGTGATAGAAGGTCTATAGCAGGAACTGTGGCAAAAAGGTCTGTACCAGGAACTGTGGTAAAAGGTCTTTAAACAGGGCTGCAGTAGAAGATCTTTAACCAGGGTTGCAGCAGAAGGTCTTTAAATAGATCTGCAGTAGAAGGTCTTTAAACAGGTCTGTAGTAAAAGGTCTTTAAACAGGGTTGCAGGAGAAGGTCTTTAGACAGGTCTGCAGTAGAAGGTCTTTAACCAGGGTTGCAGGAGAAGGTCTTTAAACAGGTCTGCAGTAGAAGGTCTTTAAACAGGTCTGTAGTAAAAGGTCTTTAACCAGGGTTGCAGGAGAAGGTCTTTAGACAGGTCTGCAGTAGAAGGTCTTTAACCAGGGTTGCAGGAGAAGGTCTTTAGACAGGTCTGCAGTAGAAGGTCTTTAACCAGGGTTGCAGGAGAAGGTCTTTAGACAGGTCTGCAGTAGAAGGTCTTTAACCAGGGTTGCAGGAGAAGGTCTTTAAACAGGTCTGCTGTAGAAGGTCTTTAACCAGGGTTGCAGGAGAAGGTCTTTAGACAGGTCTGCAGTAGAAGGTCTTTAACCAGGGTTGCAGGAGAAGGTCTTTAGACAGGAACTGTGGTATAAGGTCCTTACCGGGAACTGTGGTATAAGGTCTTCTTTAGGAGACAAGGTCCAATGGTAAAGAAACCGGTATTCGGGTGGTCTGGACAATACAGGTTTGCTCCTTCCAGCTTGGAGATTCCAAGGTAATGAAAAAGCATTGAGCTTCAGGTGTGGCTGGGTTTTAAGCATGGAGCATTAAGGTGATTAAGGCAACACCTGAGCACTGCACAGGCAGAGGGAAGTATTGCTAATACTAGTGAATGTCCCATCACTACGAGCCGGCGCTGGATATAGACTTTTTATTACGCCGGCGGCGACGCTCGTTACAGAGGCCAGATAAGAGATTATTGCAATAGTTGAGTCGGGAGATTACCAGGGCGTGTATGAGTTGTTTTGTGGTGACAGCGGTAAGAAATGGCCGAATTCTGGAAATATTACGCAATTGGTAGCGGCAGGAGGTGGAAAGAGACTTGATGTTGGGGATGAAGGAAAGAGCAGAGTCAAGTGTAACTCCAAGACAACGAACTTGGTTTGATGGGGAGATGGTGATACCCTCCACCGTGATAGAGAAGTCAGGAGGTGGGGAGGCATTGGAGGGAGGAATAAGTAGGAGCTCAGTCTTGGACATGTTGATCTTTAGGTGGTGCGAGGCCATCCAGGAGGAGATGCCAGATAAACAGTCACTGACTTTTGAAAGGACAGGGGGAGAGAGATCAGGGGTAGAGAGGTAGATCTGAGTGTCATCAGCGTAGAGGTGGTAATTAAAGCCAAAGCTGTTGATGATTTTGCCCAGGGAGGAGGTGTAGATGGAAAAGAGCAGAGGACCAAGGACAGAGCCTTGAGGTACACCAACAGATAAAGGCAATGAAGAGGAAGAGTTACCAGAAAAGGACACAGAGAAGGACCTGTTGGATAAATAGTCAACCCAAGCAAGTGCAGTGTCACCGAGACCCAGAGAGTTGAGGGTCTGTAGAAGGAGGGGGTGGTCAACAGTGTCAAAAGCAGCCGAGAGGTCAAGCAGGATGAGAATAGAATAGTGGCCGTGTTTTTTAGCAGTTAGGTCGTTGGTGACTTTGGTGAGGGCAGTTTCAGTTGAGTGTAGGGGACGGAAGCCAGATTGCAGGGGGTCAAGTAGGGAATTGGAGGACAGGAAGAGGGAGAGGCGGTTGAAGACTAGTTTTTCTAAGAGCTTAGAGGTAAAGGGAAGAAGGGATACAGGGCGGTAGTTGGATGGAGAGTTGGGATCGAGGGATGGTTTCTTTAGTAAAGGGGTAACTAGCGCATGTTTGAAGGCGGATGGGAAGGAGCCGGTGGAGAGAGATAGGTTGAAGATGTGTGTGAGAGCAGGGGTGAGGGAGGAGGAGAGGGGAGGAATTAGATGTGAGGGAATGGGGTCATTGCGCCCATGTGAATAGCCGAATGGCCCCGAAGTGTTACATTTCGGCGACATTTCAGATCTCTCCGAATAACCCCCATAGAGTAATAGGAGTGAGATCTCTGAGAATTTTGTTTCTCACCAGGGAGAATTGCCAATAATGCATTAAAAAGATGCGCAAATGGTGTTTTACATAATAATCGTCATTTTACATGGTATTACAATTGCAGCAAAAAGTCTCTTTATTTATTTCTTTTTTTAGGATTTTTTATTCTTTTTTCAGGATTTTTTCCTCTACATATTTTTTCTGATTTATTTTTAAATAGCGTTTTTTTTTCTGTAACAGACCTTCTTCTTCTTATTCATAGAACCTTTTATGTAATTTTCATGCTGTAGTTTTTCTGCAAACAGCTTTTAAAATGTTGCAGTGTTTCCTTGTTTTTTTTCTACCCGTTGGTCTGCTTGTCAGCGTTTTCCGGCACCTGGTCGGCGCTGTGTTTGGTGGGTTGCCTGTTTTTTTTTTTTTTTTCTTTGGATGCTTTCGGTGGTTTTGCGGCGTGTCGTCAGGTGCGTACTGCATTTTTATTCGACGGATTAACGTCAGAGCCAATGTTTTTTCGGTGGTTTTTATGTTCGATTCGGTGGTTTGCGGTTGTTTTTGAATGCATTCGGCAGCTATTCTCTGCACTTCAGAGACCCCGCGGTGAATGCTGAATTCCCCCCAGGGTTGGGGAATTTGACTCCCCGAAGTACGGGTAACGAAAGAGCGCTGGAATACCAGTGTAATTTCGGTGCTCTTTGACTAACCCTGCTAGTATAATGATAAACCTACTGAGTCTTAAAATCTTCTCAGGGCAGTTAAAAATAAGGAAATATACTTTTGAAAAAGAAGCAGTTTTCTATAAAAGAAAATTATATAATTTTATGGTTTCACATTTCGTAAAAGTTTACTGTGCTTTAACGGAGAAGTTGGTAAATAGTTCATGGGGTAAAGGTAAAAAAGTGCAACATGTTCATCAATATAGTGGATTGTTTTCTCAGATTATCTATATATAAAGGGCTGAAAAACCCAAACTATGGCAATTATTTGATGTTTCATTCTTTATCCGACATGTGCAGAGCCCAACAATTTGGTTATTTTCGGCAGATGTCAGGTTGCCAATATTTCAGATTCGGAATCATTTCAGAAGCAGCCAATTCAAACGATTTGTCTTTCAGATATCTTAAAACTGGAAAATGTTGGAAATCTTGAACATTGGAAGCGTTTGATATATTCGAAGGCGCTTGATGTTTAAAAAATACCATTGAATTTGACTCTGGGGCAGCCCTTTTTATCTCATGCACATGCAGGGCTGCCATCAGAAATCTTGGGGCCCTTTACTGAACCCCTGTTCGAGCCCCCTTCGCACAGCTGGCTATTTCAATAAACTAATTAAAAATAAAACATTTTGCCTCGTTTTCTTTTCGCTTTAATTCCTGGGGGATTAAACGTGTCTCTTGGTGGGATAGTGTACTCTCTGCACCTCTGCCTGGCACAGACCATACTAATCGCTCCCTCAGTGATTAGCCAAAGTGCTTTTACTGGCCCCAGATGCCGCAGCCCACCAGGAAATTTCCAGGTATCCAGATAGGTCAGTTCAGTTTGGCATGCAGGGGCCCTTACATCTGAGGCACTTCGACACGTGACTTAAGGGGTATGCAGAGAGGGTCGATCTGGCCCTGAAATGTCAACGAACAGGGAATTTCCCCGTTTCGGCTATTCAGAGAGCAGGCAGTTCACCAAATTTTGGTGAACTGCCAGCAAGTACGGTGCCTGTTTGATGAAAGTGAAATCCCCTATAGAGAAGCAATGGTTAATCTATTCAGAGACACCAAACAGCAGTGAAAAGTTGCCGTAATGCCCTGCTGTTCGGTGGTTTCATTCGGGAGGTTTATTCAGGCGAACCCCATAGACTTCAATGTTAGATTTCAATAGGCTTCAACGTTTATTTTATTTTGCAGTAAAGTCTCTTTATTTATTGACTTTTTAGAGATTTTCTCTGCAATTTTTTTTTCCTTTTTTTTTTTTATTTAATCGTTTTTTCTTTTTTCTGTAACAGACCTTTTTATTATCATTCATTGGACCTTATACAGTTTGTAAATTCCAGGCATTTTCACTCAGTTATTTTGAAAACCGCGTTTCAATTTTGACACTTTCAATCAAATTGTTTTTTTTTACCCTGTTCGTCAGTTTGTCTGCTTTTTCCGACGGCTGGCCTGCGCTGTGATCGGCGGTTCGCAGCTTTTTCTGACGTGTTCTGCGTGTTTTTTGCAGCGGGATTTTTGCGGGTGTTTGGCGGATATGTGGCGGGCTTTCCCTGCACTCCGGGCACCCTGCGGTGAATGCGGAATTCACCGCAGGGTGGGGAACTTTGATTCCCTGAAGTGCGGAGAAAGAGAGAGCACCGAAATGTCGGCGACATTTTGGTGCTCTCTGAATAACCTCATAAGTGTTTGGCATGGGCCAGGGCCCCTTTGAGCCACTGGACCCCTGAAGATATCATGGGCTGTCACACCCTTATTGGCTGCCCTGTGCACATGGTACGAAACGTTTAAAAAACCCTCTCATTTATACAATAGGGCAGCCCTTTTATGCATTGAGTTGCTCAAAAAAAAAATCAAGCACATTTGCATTTATCAAACTCATTCGAATTTGACCAATTCTGAATTTATCAGGAAATAATGCTCTTACAATTAGGGATTTGCATGGCTGAAAAATTCATTTTGTTTAGTTTCATTTCACTATCAGGGTTATCCAAAGAGATCCGAATGGTTGGAGAAAGGTAACCGAACGCTGAAAATCAGGTTACCTTTTCTGGCCATTCGGCTATCCAGAGAGCAGGCAATTCGCCAAATCCTGGCGAGTTGCCTGCACATACGGTGCCTGTTCGAGGGCAGTGAAATCCCCCAAAAAAAGCACTGCTTCGGCTATTCAGAGACCACAAACCAGCAGTGAAAGGTACCCGAAATGCCCTGTCATTCGGTGGTTTAATTCGGCAGGTTTATTCAGGCAAATCCCATAGGCTTCAATGTTAAAAATATTCCCGTTTTAATTCAATACCTAATAAACCAGGCCTCAAAATTTCCACTCGCCTACTAGCATTTGGCGAGTGGGAATTAAATGAGAGCGAGTGGGAATGCAGACGCAGGCAGTAAGATAATTTCATGTTGCCTAAACTGCATATTCTGGCGCTGTCGTGCTTTTTTGTTTTTAGGCCCTCCTGCTGGCCGGGGGATTCCAAGATGGCAGCCGGCCCCCTCTGATGTCAGAGAGGGCATGCTGGATGTCTGCCGCCTATGCCTGCCCTGTCCTGGTGTTTCTCATCTGGTCCCTCGCTCTGCTCACACTGGGGTCTGATGTCTGGGTATGCCTGCATCTGGGGTCTGATGTCTGGGTATGCCTGTATCAAGGATCTGATTTCTGGTTATGTCTGTACCTGGGGTCTGATTTCTGGGTATACATGTATCTGGAGTGATTGTGAAGATGAAAAAAATGCACTAAGTTTATTAAAAGCTGAGCAGTTACACGTAATATTTTGTTTGCATCCCCATTGATGTAAAGCACTTATTTTCCTTCAAGTTTACATTGGTTTATTATTATTAATCTTTATAAAGTGCCAGCATATTCCGCAGCACAGTATAGACAGGGTTACAAACAATACTTTGAACATTATTTTGATAAACCAGTACAGGAGGAAACGAGGGCCCTATTCCTGTGGGAACTCACAATCTAAAAGGGTTGGGGATGGAAACAGGAGGAGAGAGGTTTATGTTAATGTGGTTAATTTTGTAACTTTACTTGAATAAAACATTTAACAGTGTAATTTCATAAGATGATTTGAGGGTGTGTTTGGGGGCGAAGTTAAGGGCAGGGTAGGGGTTAGGTGGGGTAACTGGTGGCGAGTAACTCTTAAGGTCTGGCTAGTAGCTCGGGACTAGAAATTTTGAGCCCTGTAATAATCCATTCCTTATAATATTCTGCAGTAAAGAGTCTCTTTATTTATAGATTCTTTAGGATATTTTAAGCATTTTTCTGGATTTTGTTTCAAACTTTACTTATTTTTTCTGTAACAGCCCTTTTTATTATTCCCTGGACCTCCTATGTAAATTTCAGACATTTTCGCTCAGTAGTTTCTTTGCAAACAGCGTTTCACTTTTCAAACATTCAAGCAAACTGTTTTTCTAATTTATTCCCTGCATTCGTCTGCGGTGGCGGCTTTTTCCGGCGGCTGTGCTGCGTGTGATCGGCTCCTACTCGGGTTTAAACGTTGTTTTCGGCAGGTTAATCCAGATGTTTTTGCAGGTTTTAGGCGAGCATTCGCCGGGTTTTGCGGTTAGTTTTCGGCGGGTTTGCAGCGACTTTTCCCTGCAATTCGGGGACTGTGGTGCTTGCTGAATACACCGCAGGGTCGCCGAAATGGGATCGGCAAAACAAACCGAATTGAAGAGAACGAAAAGTCACCGAACGTGTGGTAACTTTTCGATTCTCCTTGAATTACCCTGTATGTTTTTAAATAAAAAAAATTCGGAATTTCATAACTAATTTTGTGTCATATTTTGTTTCGTTCCAGATCGATTTGCAATTTCGAATCAATTTGAAATTTCTAATCGATTCGAATTTCATATATCAATTCAATAGTTGATATCAATTTGAATTTTGGATCACTAGATAAAACCCCAATTAATCAAATTTTGCTGTTAAAAGAAAAGCTAGGGTTAAATATTAAGCTGTGTCACAGATTTAGTATTTGAGTCAAATTAAACAGTGAAACAAAACTAATTTGTTTCATAATGTCCTTTGCTGACTATTACTTGTATTGTAAGTTAAGATCAATTTGACAGTTGATATCAATTTGTTAGTTCATTTCAAATTCCATAGTTGATATTAGTTATTCAAATTTTAATTACGTTATATATGTTATGTTATATACCGTTTTGTTTCGAATTCGTATCGATTCATTATTCAGAAGTACCTCCGAATACGAATTATCAAATTTCGTTCCAAATTCCGAAATTTTCCGAAACTAATGCACATCTCTACTTACAATATTAATCCAATTCCCTGGGACTTTCTGTAGGACATGGTTAAATAGGCCCTGCAACGAATAACCTGAAAGCAATTTGACAGGGAAGGGGTGCAAGTCTAATAGGGTGGTCAGCCCTAAACATGTAATACAGGAAACTAGGAGAGGCTGCACTCAACATATGGAAAGCACATCTACTGCATCAAGACGTGCACAATTAGACCTGCCACTACAGAGGCTGTGGTCTCTCACACTGCCTTGAAGAACACACCAGAAGCACGCGTTTCTCCACCTCTGGAAAATTAACTAGTTAAACCATCTAAAGAGACAGTAAAGCATAACCAAATGAGATGAATGAGAAGAAAAAATGCTGTTTAACAGTAAATATGGCACTTAAATAATTTAAAGAAGGAAACACAGGCATGAGTAGCAGCCCACCACCATCTATAAAATGATGTTATAGAATGTTACAAGAACTATAAACCAGATTTCATTGGGATTTATAGTGGTATGAAAAATTAGATGGACACATGGTGTGATATATAAAACAATAAAGGAGACACAATAAACAAAATATACAAAATTACTTCCTGCAATTATTTTCCTTTAAATAGTGGTTGAGACTATGTTTCACTCGCTGCTCATCTTCGGCTGAAAAGGTACCATGATGTATCTGCTTTTTCTTGTGCTCCTGTTGCCTTGCTCTGTATTGACCACAACAACAGATAAAGAGGGTAAGTGGAAAAAAAATATGAATACCTTAACTTATTTCTAGTTATTCTGAAAGTTAGAATATTTAAACACAATAAAGATTGTGTACACGAATAAAAAAGGAATTATTAAAGAAAAAATATAATAAAACATCTGTAGCAGAGAAAACAGAAACAACTTTCTTATCTGAAAGACAAATTGTGATTTATTTATTAACCCCTTCTCTATCAAGCATTTTTTATAAATTGCTCCTATTTGGATTGAAATTGGTTAACTCCTTCCCTACCAAACACTTTTTTTTATCATAGCACTTATTTGAAACATAGAATGTGTGACGTTAACAATTAAATATAGGGTAAATAGAAATTTTAGTTCTGAGATATTTAAAAGATTAAAATAATGTAAATTTGCTCATTTTTAATTTCCCGTATATTTGTTTATCCTTTCAGAAATATTGTTGTAATGAAAGGCTCTGAGCTGTAGATGGCGTAGATTTTATCTTACACAATTTCACATGGGCTCTGCATTATTAGCATACAGGCAGAAGCGGCTTTCGTTTCAAATTCAGTAAATGAGATGATAGATAATAAAAATGGTCAGATCCCCTGCTTATTTGGATTTGTAGTGATCGTAATGATATTATTAGCAATGCAGCTTCCAAAATAATACCAATAGAATATAAAAATAATATCCAGTTATGACTTAATGCATGTATATGGAGATTATAGTAACACCTTGTATCTGTACTGAACAAGGATTTTCACTTAGTATAACTCTTTAATTTTTATCCCCCAGAGCTCTCCTCATATTCTGTCCTCTCCCTGACTGCTGTAATACAGCAGCAAAGTGTTTGAACTTTTTGTTAGAATGAGCATCGGGGTTGCTTTTTGCAGTTTGTTTACAGTAATACAAAAAATGTTTCTCCACAAGGGGAACCATAATCTTGCTTTAAAAAGGCATGCAAATGGGGTTTGATATGCTAATTATTGCTTTTCAATGTCTTACAATGCAAAATCGAGTTAACTCAATTTTGGTAATGAAAGTGCTAAGGAAACGTAAAAATATGTGGTGTGGTAGTGTCTAGATTCCACATCATTTTTCATGCATACTGAACAATTGTACGTTTTTCAAAATTTAGCTTTTAATAAATAGGCAATTTGTTAGTTCAGGAGACAATCAACACATTTACAAAAGTCTACATTGAAGAAACGGAATCAGGCAGAGAACAAGTAGATTGTAAAGACACAAAAAACGTTGAAAGAAAAATAATTGTTTCACTAATGTTGTGAGCAGAACATGAATTTACCACTAAATAAAAGAGACTTTTTACTGCAGAATAAAATAATAAAAGCCTATTGAAATCTAACATTGAAGCCTATGGGGTTCGCCTGAATAAACCTGCCGAATGAAACCACCGAACAGTAGGGCATTACGGCAACTTTTCACTGCTGTTTGGTGATCTCTATCTATCTCTCCATCCATCCATCCCTATATATTGTCTACTAGCTGTCTATCTGTCTCTACATATTGTCTGTTATCTATTTATCTAGATAGATATCCATCTATCTCTCTATCTTTCCCTATATATTGTCTATTTATCTATCCATCCCTATATATTGTCTACTATCTATATACAGTATCTATCCATCTCTACATATTGTCTGTTATCTATCTATCCCTAAATATTGTCTTCTATCTATCCATCCATCCCTATATATTGTCTGCTATCTACAGTTGTGTTCAAAATTATTCAACCCCCACTGAAATTGAGTGTTTTGGCCAGTTTGACATTGATTTTGATCATTCAGTCATCTTGCTTACAATTAAATCAAAGAGGCACGTGTAGGTCAGACAAATATAACATAACATTTATAATGAAATAACCACAAATGTCTTTTCTGTGCTCACATCATTATCAGTTTTATTCAACCCCCAAGTGACATTCAATCTTAGTACTTAGTACAACATCCTTTTACAGTTATAACAGCTTTTAAACGTGAAGCATAGCTTGACACAAGTGTCTTGCAGCGATCTACGGGTATCTTCGCCCATTCGTCATGGGCAAAAGCCTCTAGTTCAGTCACATTCTTAGGCTTGCGCACTGCAACTGCTTCCTTTAAGTCCCACCAGAGGTTCTCAATCAGATTTAATTCTGGTGACTGCGATGGCCACTCCAAAATGTTCCAGCCTTTAATCTACAACCATGCTCTAGTGGACTTGGAGGTATGCTTGGGATCATTGTCCTGTTGAAAGGTCCAACGTCTCCCAAGCCTCAGGTTTGTGACGGACTGCATCACATTGTCATCCAATATCTCCTGGTACTGAAGAGAATTCATGGTACCTTGCACACGCTGAAGCTTCCCTGTACCTGCAGAAGCAAAACAGCCCCAAAGCATGATTGACCCCCACCATGCTTCACAGTAGGCAAGGTGTTCTTTTCTTCATAGGCCTTGTTCTTCCTCCTCCAAACATAGCGTTGATCCATGGGCCCAAACAGTTCTAATTTTGTTTCATCAGTCCACAGAACACTATCCCAAAACTTCTGTGGTTTGTCCACATGACTTTTGGCATACTGCAGTCGACACTTCTTATTCTTTGGAGACAGCAAGGGGTGCGCCTGGGAGTTCTGGCATGGAGGCCTTCATTACGCAGTGTGCGCCGTATTGTCTGAGCTGAAACTTCAGTACCCACATCTGACAAATCTTTTCTCAGTTCCTCAGCAGTCACACGGGGACTTTTCTCCACTCTACGCTTCAGGTAGCGCACAGCAGTCGAAGTCAGCATCTTCTTTCTGCCACGACCAGGTAGCGTTTCAACAGTGCCCTTTGCCTTGAATTTGCGAATCATGCTTCCTATAGTCTCTCTTGGTATGTTTAACATCTTTGCAATCTTCTTATAGCCATTGCCCTTCCTGTGAAGAGTAATTACCTCTTCTCTCTTGTCTTCCTGGACCATTCTCTTGACTTCACCATGTTTGTAACCACACCAGTAAATGTCTAGAAGGAGCTGAGTATCACAGTCATTTTAAAGCTGCCTAATTGGTGCTTATTATGCTTTATTGCTGCTCCGTGACATCCACAGGTTTTTTCAATACCTGATTGAAAACACTTGAATGAACCTCTGTTCTTCAGAGTGGTAGTCTTTAAGGGGTTGAATAATTGTGTCAATGAAGAATTCACAAAAGAAACATTTACTACTGTATTACAAAACAATTGATGTCATTTTAGTTGCATATGGTTCTTTAAAAAGTCCTTGTAGGATTTCATTCTGAATACAATTACAAATGTACACTATTCCCTAAAACCCTTTACAGCATTGGGGGTTGAATAATTTTGAACACAACTGTATATATATATCTCTACATACTGTCTGTTATCTATCAATCTATCCCTATATATTGTCTTCTATCTATCCATCCATCCCTATATATTGTCTGCTATCTATATAGCTATCTCTATTATTTTTTTTTGCGCGTAGCATTAAACGTTAACGCGGGTAAATTAATGCTGGTATTACAATCCAAGCGCATTTTTTCATCCGCCAAAAAATAATGCGTGTAAAAACGCGCACGCATTAACGCTGCGCTCAGAAATCGGTGTGCGGACTGTTTTTTAGCTCAATTCAGCCAATCTGAAATAAGAACCACAATTGTCTCCCGTTAGGTTTTTGCACCTGCCATAGTCAATCTGAGCATATATGCTGCAGCAATAATAAAAACACGCACAACTTATCAATTTTATTGTTTGGGTATGTGTAGAATGTGTAACTATACTGTGCTGTATTTTTTTTTTGGGCTCGTGTATTTGGGTTCAACCAGGACGTACAGATTTGCCATTAACAACAGCTTTTCAAAGACGTTAATATTATGCGCGCAAACGTTGTCCGTTAAATTTTGCGCATAGATTGTAACAACATCCGCGTACCAGCGCACAAATGCATTTGCGCTCACAATGTTAAGTATAAGACGCGCAAAGTACAGTACGCTTGCGCAGCGTTCACGCAGGTTCACCCACGATAGACGTCGTTAACGTGCAGTTTTTGCGCGGACATTGTAATACGACATTCAGCGCAACGGGTTTTGCCTCTCGCGTTAATGCGTTTTTGTGCGCAATGCGAAGAATGTGATAGAGACCATTTTCTGTTATCTATCTATCCCTGTATATTGTCTATTTATCTATCCCTATATATTGTCTATTTAGCTACCCCTATATATTGTCTATTTATCTATCCCTATAGATTGTCTTCTATCATCCATCCATCCCTATATATTGTCTACTATCTATATATCTATCTCTACATATTGTCTGTTATCTATCTATCCCTATATAGTGTCTATCTATCCCTATATATTTTCTTCTATCTATCTATCTCTATCTATCTATCCATCCCTATGTATTCTCTATCTCTATTAGACATGTGCACAGCACAAAATTTAGTTTTGAACTAATGGATTAGTCCTAAAATGCAATTTATTTAGTTGCTAAAGAAATTCGTTTTCAGTTCTTTAGTATGAAAACTAATTTCATTCATCTGAAAACCGGTGGATACAATTACTATTGTAGTGGCTCCTCAGAAGGCTGAGATCGCTGCTTGTTACAGTATCTCTCACTCTCAGCACAATGTGGGCCATATTACATAGTTGGTGCTAACTTAACCAGAGCTGTTGTAAACTTCCCAGAGCCATTATAGCCTATGGAGGTTTTCAGTTTACAACAGCTCTGGTTAAGTTAGCACCAACATGCCCTGTGTCAGGCAAAGCTGTTACAGTAACTGACTGCTGCTCATCACAGCGCTCAGAGTTTCAGTAAAACTAGTAAATAATATTTTTATATATAAGAGGTTAGAACAATATTATTTCCTTGTTTTACTGAAACTCTGAGCGCTGTTAGTCAGTTACTGTAACAGCTGAGCCTGATACATTGTACTGAGAGAGAATGTAACAAGCAGCCGATCTCAGCGCTCACAGCCACTGGATTTAAAGGGCTACAAAAAAAGTCTCCTCTCTGTATAATGTTTAGAACATCCTCCTGCATTAATTAATACCCCTCTCTGTATAATGTATACAACATCCACCTGCATTAATTAATACCCCTCTCTGTATAATATATAGAACATAATCCTGAATTAATTAATGTCCCTCTCTGTATAGAACATCCTCCTCAATTTATACCTTTCTCTGTATAATGTATATAACATCCTCCTGCATTAATACCCCTCTCTGTATAATGTATAGAACATCCTCCTGCATTAATTAATGCCCCTCTCTGTATAGAACATCCTACTGCATTGGCATGTGGAGGGTGCAGAACTTCGGATGTTGCGATGTTGCGCTCTTCATTGCTGGTCTCCTTCACTCATCAATGTAATATCACAAAGGGGACTGAAACTAAAATGTAGTTCATTTTATTTTAGTTTCTTTCATTTTTTTGTACTGAGCAGTTTCGTTTCTCTTGAGTCATACAAAAACTAAATTATCCCAAAATTCGGACTAAATCGTTTTAGTACTAAAACGAATGCACATGTCTAATCTCTATCTATCTCCACATATTGTCCGTTAGCAGACAATATATAGGGATGGATGGCTAGATATCTATATATCCATCTATCTATCCATCCATCCCTATATATTGTCTGCTATCTATATATCCATCTATCTATATACATTGTCAATGTATCTATCCCTATATATTGTCAATGTATCTATCACTATATATTGTCTCACAATCTATCTAGATTGTGAGTTCCTACGGGAATAGGGCCCTCATCTCCTCCTATACTGTTTGTCAAATGTTGTTCAATGTATTGTAACCCTGTCTATACTGTGCCTATTGTACAGCGCTGAGGAATATGCTGGCGCTTTATAAATAGATAGGTTTTATTATTATTATTTATAAAGCGCCAGCATATGCCTCAGCGCTGTACAATAGGCACAGTATAGACAGGGTTACAATACATTGAACAACATTTGACAAACAGTATAGGAGGAGATGAGGGCCCTATTCCCGTTGGAACTCACAATTTAGATAGACAGACAATTTATAGGATAGATAGACAGATAATAGACAATATATAGGGATAGATAGATAGATAACAGTCAATATGTAGAGAGATAGATAGATAGACAATATATAGGGATGGATGGATAGATAGACACTATATAGGGATGGATAGATAGATAGATTTTATTATTATTATTTATCTATCCATCCCTATATAGTGTCTATCTATCTATCCATCCATCCATCCCTATATATTGTCTATTTATCTATCCCTATATATTGTCTGCTGTCCATGTATCTATTAGGGATGAGCTGTTCGGTTCGATCATTTCGGAGTTCGATTCGAACTTTGGCCGTTCGCAAGTTTGCGAACGTCGAACTTTTTTGGCGTGGTCGGTTCGGATTTATTTTTTGAAAAAAAGTATAAAAAATGCTTAAATACTAAAAAATCAAGAAATAAAGAGACTCTTTACTGCAGAATATTATAAGCAACTGTTTATTAGATATTGAATTAAAAAAAAATGTCTACATGCAAAGATTCTCACCTCTAAATGACATGTGCTCTCAAACGCCGTTAACAGGTGTTAATTAGTGTTTGGAAATAACATGTACTTTTAATTAGTCTGGTCTAATGAATTTGATACATTGTCTGTAGACTGAGGGTGTCTGGAGGTGTCTCTGAACATGTATCAAACACCTGTGCTTCTGAGAAGTGTTCATTTCTCTACTAAATGTTCCTCTGATATGCTGTTTAACCCCTTAACCCTCCATTTCACTGCTGTGTGCTGAGCTCATTTTTACTGCTTTCGCTCATCATGTTTAAACGCGATTTGAAGCCACATTTTATTACATGACCCAGATATATTAGATATCGTTCTTTCCAGCAGACTCCGCAGATTCATAATATATCCTTTTTATATGTATACGTCATGTCCTGCCTGTATATTATGACAAAAAATGCAATAAAAATTGAATTTTTAATCATCTGCCGTGTGTAAAGTGTTTTTTTTCACAATTTAGCACATGAGCGTTTGCGGTTATGTTTTCTATGGGGTTCGCTTCTACAAAAATTAGAAATGGGGACTTGTTACATTTTGTGGGCGGAATTACGTGACTTTTAGCAAACGCACCCCATAGAAAAAAAATCATTAGTGCAGCATCATTGTTCACATTATAATTGAAATGTGAACAATATTGCTACATTAATAAAAATAACACACAAAAAAATACATGTTTTTTTTAAATTTTGTTTTTACTTTATACCTGGTCATGTTGGGATCATGTTGGGGTCATGTTGGCCATGCTCAGGCCTTTAGATTGACACCCTCCATGACCCCCTAGCTGCCACGGTTCTGGAGATATCAGGGTTCAAATGAACCCCCTATCTCCACCAGGGGATTCAGGGCAGCTAGGGGTTCCCCAGCTATCTGACGTCATCAGGCAGTGAGGGGGGACCCAGGGGTGGAGTCGCCATCCAAGATGGTAGCCCCCACCGGAGCTAGGCCGCAATTCGGCGCCGCAAGGCATCTCTATACACAGCCCCATCAGCATCTCTATACACAGCCTCACAGCATCTCTATACACAACCTCACAGCATCTCTATACACAGCATCTCTATACACAACCCCATCAGCATCTCTAAACACAGCCTCACAGCATCTCTATACACATCCTCACAGCATCTCTATACACATCCTCACAGCATCTCTATACACAACCTCACAGCATCTCTATACACAACCCCATCAGCATCTCTATACATAGCATCTCTATACACAGCCACACAGCATCTCTATACACAGCCGCACAGCATCTCTATACACAACCCCATCAGCATCTCTAAACACAGCCTCACAGCATCTATATACACAGCCTCACAGCATCTCTATACACAACCCCATCAGCATCTCTGTGAACCCTCAAATGAACCCCCTATCTCCACCAGGGGATTCCGGGCAGCTAGGGGTTCCCCGGCTATCTGACGTCTTCACGCTATGCGTGAGGACGTCAGGCAGTGAGGGGGGACCCGGGGGTGGAGCTGCGATCCAAGATGGCGGCCCCCACCAGAGCTAGGCCGCACTTCGGCGCCGCAAGGCGCTGAAGTGCGACCTGGTGCCTAAGGCGTTAAAGCCAGGCACCGCTTAAAAGGGGAGACTCTCCCCTTTTAAGCGGTGCCTGG
Organism: Leptobrachium leishanense; assembly: GCA_009667805.1. Classification (NCBI taxonomy): domain Eukaryota; kingdom Metazoa; phylum Chordata; class Amphibia; order Anura; family Megophryidae; genus Leptobrachium; species Leptobrachium leishanense. The sequence goes on from RXON01005031.1 coordinate 43,003, forward strand.
CTTTTTTTTGTGGGACCTCCCTATCGGGAGGGAGAGGGATCCGAACGGATCCCCCCTCCCTTCCAGGCGATCTCCCGGCATTGCCGGGGGTCGCCTGGAAATGACGTAATTTACGTTGGGAGGAGCTTGACTTCAGCGTCTGAGGACGCTGAAGTCAGAACGCCGCGGGACCCCGGACAGAGAGGTGAATATCTCCGCCGGGGGTCCCGCAAAGCTGATGACGTGTGGGACACGTCCTCCTCAGCATACAGCGGGAGTAACTGAGGATGTGTCCCACACATCGTCAGCAGTGAAGGGGTTAAAAACGTCTTTTTTTTTTACTTTTTGTCCTTGTTTCCTGTCCCCCAGGGCACTACCCGGACCTGGACATTGTTTTTAACTGGACAAGAAATACAACACAGCGCTAAAAGACCTAAGTCCGCAAGAAAGTGGGCTAGATACTTGATATGTCCATAAACAGTAGTCCTTGTCTTCGGGAGCAGATCTTCTTAAAGGTGCAGATGGGATGTATACTGCAGAAAAAACACAGAGAACCAAAATTGCGCAGTATGACAACACCAGAAGTGAGAATAACTAGTATCGGTGTTTAACTCACATTCTGGGGAGCCCACAACCGGCTCTCAGGGACATAGCAGGCAGGGACTTATAGCAGGCGCCCATAAACCCTTCGCTTCACTTCTCCGGGATTAACCAGAAGGAGAAAAACTGCAGAAAATTTGACAGGAGACCAAAAGAAAGGCACCTCTTGGTGCGGTAAATCACAAATAATTTAGTGGTTTTTAAAGGAGAGGGCCAAATTCACACTTACAAGCGGTTGAGCCTCTATTGGCTCCGTCACAATGTGCACAGGGAATCATAAAGGTGTTCCCCAAACCTTCTTTGTAGGGTCATAAAGGCAGACAGCAATAGAATTAAAAAAATAAAAACATTTTTTGGTTTAAAATAAACAGATTTATATCTACCAGGACGCGTTTCGCCATTAATGGCTTCCTCAGCTGGAGATTACACTGCTATACTTGCTGCTGCCTTTTTATACAATAAACTCCATGAAAATGGTTTGACAATTAGACCCTTAAAATCCAATTAACATAAAATCAACATCAGGTGTATAAATTGTGACACCTGCCCTTTAACACATTCCAATTTCTTTTAATATCCACCCCTAAACCGCAACATATAATTAGAACTCTTTCTTAATAGCATATGTGGATCGTATCCGCCATTTTGCGCATGCGCACTAGCTTTGCGTTCCACACTGAAGCGCCGAGTTTACAATATTGCGCCCGCCATTTTGCGCATGCGCATTGGCTTCGCGTTCCACCCTGGACCGCGGAACTCTACTTCAACAGAGGCAATGTAGCGGGGAAGGAGAGAGGCGGCACCAAACACTCCCTATAAGGAATCCGGCACACACGCCAAACCCCTCCCCGATATCCACCGCACCCCACTCCACAGAGGGCAGCACACACAGACTGTCACCTCCCCTTACACATGGATGAGTGCGCCGTACCACACTACCAATCAGTCCACAATTATAGCAGCCAACATTACTCAATAAAAGAGACCCAAATTAAATGGATTGTCCCATGTGTGAACGTATGTGCTTATTAAATGTGCAATAAATACAATATACATATATATAAAGTTGAGCATCATCCTAACCTATCACTACGTAAGTTGTGGTCCATATAACCACTACATATCAGATAAAGTGCTATTTATAAAGGTGCATTATTCTACATATTAAAGTGTCAATTTGCTTCTATAATTATAATGATATACAATATCATATATCATACTAAAAAACGAATTGAAAATACGTATATATATATACAGGTGAACAGTACTCTGACCTATCACCACATAAGTTGTAGTCCATATAACTATTACATGCAAAATAAAGTGCTATTTGATAATGTACATTAAGTGTTCTACATATTAAAGTGTCAATTGGCTAACTTCTTATTATACTGATCATACTTTAAAACGGATTGTGAATATCTCAAACCTATAGAATTATTCTGTGTTTATAATAATTAATATAAATTTTAAGGTGCTATGTGTAAACTATAACTCTCATTAATTATGTGCAAATATACAATATATTAGACACACTTATATAGCCCCTCTAAACATTATAAAAAACTTGTATTTAATATAAATTATAAGGCCATATGTAAATTATGAATCTCATAAATTATGTGCAAATATATAATATATTAGACACACCCATATATTATAAAAACTTAACAAAGTGCAATTAATGTGCATATTGAGTAATGGTCCTAAAATATCTGTAGATAAAAATAAATATCTCATAACACCCATATAAATAAAAAATATTAGATATAATGATGGGATACTAATATCAGGGAAAATGTTTCTTTCAGATCTAAAGAAAATGGATCAATTCGAAATCGCTGTTGAGACCTCCTGGCGCCAGGGTCCCTAAATCAAAAATAAGTTTCATCTCTTCCCTCCCAAGTGCCGTAGTTTCACTTACACCCTTATTAGTGCATCTCACTTTTTTTACAGCAGAAAACTTAAGGCCACTTGGGCATCCATTATGGGATAATTTAAAGTTACATAGTTACATAGTTATATAGGCTGAAAAAAGACATGCGTCCATCGGGTTCAGCCCTCTCCACATAACCTACTGCTGTTGATCCAAAAGAAGGCAAAAAACCCAGTCTGAAATGCTTGCCAATATGCAACATACTGGAGAAAAAATTCCTTCTTGACCCCAGAATGGCAGTCAGATTTCTCCTTGGATCAAGAAGCTTTTACCCACATATTAAATATTATAACCCTTAATATTCTGTGTCTGCAGGAAGTCATCCAGTCGTTTTTTAAAAGTCTGTACAGACTCTGACCCAACCACCTCAACAGGCAGAGAATTCCACAGCTTTATTGTTCTCACCGTAAAATAACCCTTCCTATGCTTTAAGCTAAATTTTCTTTCTTCCAGTCTAAATGGATGACCCCTTGTCCTGTGTATAGTCCTGTTAATGAATAGGTTATCAGACAATGGTTGATAATGGCCCCGTATATATTTATATAAGGTTATCAGATCCCCTCTAAGGCGCCGTTTCTCTAAACTAAACAGGTTTAAGCTTGTTAGTCTTTCCTCATAACTTAACCCTTCCCTTCCCCTTATTAATTTAGTTGCCTGTCTCTGCACTTTTTCTAGCGCTATAATATCTTTTTTTAAGACCGGTGCCCAAAATTGCACGGCATATTCAAGGTGCGGCCTGACCATTGATTTATACAGAGGCAAAATTATGTTTTCATCCCGTGAGTGAACTCCCCTTTTAATGCATGCCAATACTTTGCTGGCCTTGGCGGCTGCTGTTTGACATTGCACATTGTTACTTAGTTTGAAGTCTATGATTATTCCCAAATCCTTCTCCTGCTTGGATTTCCCTAACTCCGTACCATTTAGGGTATAAATTACTTGTGTGTTCTTCACTCCAAAGTGCATAATTTTGCATTTATCTAGATTATAATTCATCTGCCATTTAAGTGCCCAGTCCCCCAATCTATCTAAATCCCTCTGCAGCGAAGTAACATCCTGCTCACATTGTATTACTTTTCCTAGTTTTGTGTCATCTGCAAGCACTGATACAAGACTTTCAATGCCTATCTCAAGGTCATTTATAAATAAATTGAATAGTATTGGTCCTATAACAGACCCCTGAGGGACACCGCTTACCACTGGTGTCCATCTTGAAAATGTACCATTTATGACCACTCTCTGTACCCTATCTTTTAGCCAGTTTTCTATCCAAGAACAAGTATTTACATCTAGACCAATTTTTCTTAATTTAAATAGTAACCTTTTGTGTGGAACTGTGTCGAAAGCTTTGGCAAAATCTAAGTAGATCACATCCACTGCGACCCCCTGATCTATACTTCTACTTACTTCCTCATAGAACGTAATTAGGTTAGTCTGACATGATCTATGTTTCATGAAACCATGCTGATTTTGCCAATAACATTATACCTCCCAATAAATTCCTGAATATTATCCCTTAGTAACCCCTCAAATACTTTCCCAGCCACAGATGTTAAGCTCACAGGTCTATAATTCCCAGGCACAAATTTTAAACCTTTCTTAAATATAGGGACCACGTCAGCTTTTCTCCAATCCTCTGGTACTATTCCTGAAAAAAAAAGAATCTTGAAAGATGAAGAACAGAGGTTTACATATTTCAACACATAGCTCTCTCAGTACTCGCGGGTGAATTCCATCTGGCCCTGGGGCTTTATTCACATTCACATTGTTTAATTTCTGCAAAACCTTGTCCTGAGTCAACCAGTCACTTTGTATTAGTAAGTTTTTATTAATGAATTGCATGTCTCCTGTTATAGGTTTCTCTTTGATAAATACTGAAGAAAAATAATCATTTAAAATTTCTGCCTTATCCTGATCTTCAGTTAACAATAACCCTGACTCAGATTTTAGTGAACCTACATTTTCACTCTTGTTTTTTTTTAGAATTTATGTACCTAAAGAATCTTTTAGGGTTGGTCTTGCTCTCTTTGGCTATTTCTTTTTCATTTTCTAGTTTAGCCCATCTAATCGCATTTTTACATGCTTTATTGGCTGCCCTATATGCTTTATAGAATGCCTCAGATTTATCAGATTTAAAAGCTTTAAATGCCTTCTTTTTATTTTTCATTTCCTTAGTTACCTTCCTACTAAGCCACATTGGTTTCAGTCTGTTTCTTTTATATTTATTAACCAGTGGAATATATTGTGACGTGTACTTTTCTAGTGTTAGTTTAAAGATATTCCACTTATCCTCAGTGTTTTTCCCGTGAAAGAGTTTCTGCCAGTCAATGACATTGAGAGCTTCCTTTATTTTAATAAAGTTGGCCTTTATAAAATTATATGTTTTAGCATGGCCCTTATGAATGTGTTTTTTTGAGTTTATTTCAAAAGTCACCATATTATGGTCACTGTTTCCCAACTGTTCCTTTACATTAATATTTGAGAAAAGATCCACATTATTTGTTATAACCAGGTCCAGACAGTTATCCTCTCTAGTTGGTGTTTCTACCAGTTGTGACATGAAGGTATCATTTAAAATGTTCAGAAACCGGATTCCCTTTGCTGAATTACTAGTCCCACTATCCCAATTAATGTCCGGGTAATTAAAATCTCCAATAATTAAAGTGCTACCATGATCTGCAGCCTTCCTAATTTGCTCTAACAGTTGTTCTTCCTCATCATTGTCTATATTAGGTGGTTTATAGCATATGCCAACCAATAGTTGACTTCCCTGTTTATTCCCCAACGAAATATTTACCCATAAGGATTCCACATTTCCCTCATCGCTTTCCAGTTGTGTAATATTAGGCTTTAAATCCTGATTTACATATAAACACACTCCACCCCCTTTATGTTTCCTATCCTTTCTAAACAATGTATAACCGTTTAAGTTTACAGCCCAGTCATGCGTTTCGTCCCAGCACGTTTCTGTTATTCCTATTATGTCGTATTGCTTAGTGTATGCTATTACCTCTAGTTCCCCCATCTTGTTATTGAGGCTCCTTGCATTAGCAAGCATACATTTAATGTTGTCTCTACCCACACATGCTGAATGCGACTTTACATAAACATGCCTCCACTGTTCTGACATTACCCATCCCCCCGGCTCCACCCCCCTTAGTCTGAGCTGAAACCCTTGCGCTATCTGCTCTGTCTCCATTTTGTAAGATACTGTATCCCTCCCCCCCTTCCACTAGTTTAAAGTCTCCTCCAACCTTTTAACCATTCTCTCCCCTAGCACAGCAGACCCTCTTCCATTCAGGTGCAATCTATCACAACTATACAGATTGTACCCCAGTGCAAAATGAGCCCAATGCTCTAAAAACCCAAAGCCCTCCTTCCTGCACCAAGTGCTGAGATACAGAATGTTTTTCATATAATTTGTTAATATTCCTAACATGCTCCGAAATTCTTAAATTTAGGGCTTGGCTCGTACGACCTACATACTGGAATCCACATGGACATTCCAAGAGATATAATACATTTTTGGAGTAACAGGTCAAGATATTCTTTATCTTGACCGTTTTCCCTGTCTTTTTATTGATGAAATTCTCGGTGTGTCGCTTTTTGTTACCTGTGGATCTACAGGCCAAACACTGGCCGCAACCATAAAAACCTTCTTTTACATGGAAGTGGTTAGCTTCCTTCTTATTAACAAATTTACTCTTAACCAACCTCTTTTTTATATTTTTAGCTCCTCGAAAAATGATCCTAGGTTTATCTCCTATAATTAGATCTAGATCCTTGTCTTTTTTTAAAAAATGTCAGTACTTTTTTAAAACCTTTTTAATTAAAAACACTATTTTCAGATAGACCAGATATGTAGAACTGGCCATGCCGGAGGTGATGCCTGCTCGATTCTGTGGTTGGACACGGGATGAAGAGATCTGCCCCCCCTGAGTATGACCCCCTGTTCTCGGTCCTTGACCCATTTTGAAATACGATGACTCTCCACCTGGTGACCCTTTTTGCTTCCCACACCCCATCCCTCATTTTCCCCCCACATGCTGAGAATACCTGTTTATTGATGCATTCCCCCTTACTTCCCCCCCCCCCCTTCTGCTGGGACACTTCAGACATTTTCTGAGGACGCTTTGAGTTTTTGTTTCATCCTCTCTCCCTTTCCCCCACATAAGCGTTTATTTTGGTTGTTTTTCAGAGGACTCTTTTTACCTTCCTACTGCAGTGCTTCTTAGCTACCTAGTTCGTATTTTTGATGTCTTTTAAGCTGACGAATTGTGGCCCTGCACGGCCATTTTCTTTTACACAGATGACTCGTTATGGCCCTGCGAGGCCATTTTCTTTGATTGTCTTGCTGACTTTGTTGCAAAATAAAAACCTTTAAACACCAAAAAAAAAAAATTTTACGAAATTGAGCTATACATGCACTGTTCCTAGGTTCTGTATGTACAGACATAGGTATGTGTGTGCAGGTAATGCTGGGCAATTTGGTTCATATTGAAAAATATGGATATTAATTGTATCTGCAACAGTAAGTTTGCAATCAATAAAAAAAATCCATGGCTGCACAGTATAATGAAATGGATTGCAAAAAAAAATTAAAAAAAACAAAATTGCCCAATCAGGACTCTGAGCCGTGATTGACATACTGTTGAACCTGTCTTGCACCAGACATGTGGTCAGGTGCAAGGCTGTAGCCAATTACGAGCTTCAGGCCAGTGGGAAAATGCTTTGTGGTCCATTGTGATGCATTGTGGTCGAACATGCGGCGAACACCCAGAAATGTTCGGAGTTCGCGATCTAACCGAACAGGCTAAGTTCGGATCGAACTTTGAACCATCCGAACTGAACAGCTCATCCCTATTATCTATCTATCTCCATATATTGTCTATTATCTATCTATCCATCCCTATATATTGTCTGTCTACCTATCCCTATATATTGTCTGTCTATCTATCCCTATATATTGTCTGTCTATCTATCTGTAACGGGGAGCCCCCTATAGGGTGAGGGGGAACCCCCAATCTGCAGAGATGAAGCCTTAAGGACAGGTATACAGCTTCCAGGGAACAAACCAAGATATTAACAGAACTTAGAAAGATCCCTAAGCCCTGACTGAGATCCTTGAAAGATGGTCTCGAAATTCTACCTAGGCTAGGTTTGCAAGATGAATAAAATATAAACCAGACAGACAATAAATGCAGGTATACAGATTCCAGGGAACAAAGCAAGATATAAACAGAAACTAGAAAGATCCCTAAGCCCTGACTGAGATCCTTGAAAGGTGGTCTCGAAATACTAGCTAGGCTAGGTTTGCAAGACAAACAAAACATAAACCAGACAGACAATAAATGCAAGCATACAGATTCCAAAGCACGGTACAGTACAGGGGACAGACAGAAGAGAGATCCAGATACAAGAGCCAAAAGGTCATACACGGAATATCATTCTAGAGGGGTCAGGCAAGAGAGGGATCCTAAATACATGAGCCAGAGGTCGTACACAGCAAATCAAAGTAAACCAGCAATACAGGGACTAGGTATGAAAGACTATCCTGGTCCAAGGATCAAGGGGAGTCCTGGTCGTACTTATAGGGCAGAACAGGTCATGTGACCGCAGGCCAATCAGCCCAACATATGGCCTGCAGGCTGAAAACAAAAATAAACAGGAATCCCTGCTACCACCAGCAGGGGCAAGGCCAAGACGTGACATAACCCCCTCCCTTACGGGTGACCTCCTGGGCACCCAAGAAAGAAAACATGGACGGCATGAAAATGGACAAGACCAGTCACCAGTACCCATTGGAATCCCACTCAGACTCAGAGTAGTCGGTTTGTGCCTGAGCAAGCAAAGCTCTTTCATAAACCCCCAGGTCCTTTCTGCGGATCACTGCACCATTAGAGGCCCGTACACAACCTTCGCCAACCGGGCTAGGGTCTCGTACCTGAGGGTCCGACGGCATGAGTACCTTGGACCTTGAACGGAGTGAATCATCATTCCCAGGTTGTTTATGTTTAGTCCTCTTGCGTCTCCTGGACCGTGATCTAGGAGTTCCGTCCACACCATGGTACATAGAGGTATTAGAGGTGCTGCCAGATCCAGTGACAGTAGTCGTGCCCCGGGATTGTATATTACAACCCAGAGTGGAACCACTAGACACAGTGGACTTACTGTCTACCCCAGAGACAATGACCTTGCCATTAAACGTGGCCCCGACCGATACAGTACAGGGTGTGTGCATGACTGGTACACTCTCGGGATATGGGACATCACCAGGACATGGTACAGTTGGCGCCACAATAGTCTTACACCTCTCCCCAGGAGGAGTATATTGTGAATCATCTGAATCAGAGTCTTCCACCAGCCCTTTCAGAATGTCAGGGTGTCTCTGGAGCACTACCCAGTGCCTCTCACGCATCCAAAAGCCAGAAGGCGTCCGTATATATTCCGTGGGAACACAATGTGATTTAGGGATCTCAATACCCTTTAAACCACCAGCTTGCTGAATTTCCCTGATTACTGTGCGGAGTAAGGCAACCTCGGACTTAGAGGGTGTAGTATCAATGGAACCAGAACAAAGTGTGGCAGTGTCAGAACCAGATTGGCTAGGGTTGATCACCTTTTCTTGTCTTCTCTTAGACTTTGTGACCACCTCACAAGGCTTGACAATGGTCGGGACAACACTGGACTCACTGTGGGGCAAGGGCACAGTGGTCTCATGTGCCAATCCAGGCACATCGGCCTCATAACAAAACGTGGTCACAGCTGTCTCGTCTAACCTGGGTACAGCTGTCATTGCTGACGTACAGCTTGTCCCGGACACCACTGGCAAGGTACCAGCCTCAGGCATCACGAATGACATATTGTCAGTACCCGACATGGCTGGCTTCTCATTACCAGTACCCGACATGGCTGGCTTCGTGCCAGGGGAAGCAGGCATGGCTGGCTTTTCATTGCCAGTAGGAACAGACATGGCTGGCTTCGTGCCAGGGGAAGCAGACATGGCTGGCTTCGTGCCAGGGAAAGCAGACATGGCTGGCTTTGTGCCAGGGGAAGCAGACATGGCTGGCTTTGTGCCAGTGGATACAGACATGGCTGGCTTCGTGCCAGTGGATACAGACATGGCTGGCTTCGTGCCAGTGGATACAGACATGGCTGGCTTCGTGCCAGTGGATACAGACATGGCTGGCTTCGTGCCAGTGGATACAGACATGGCTGGCTTCGTGCCAGTGGATACAGACATGGCTGGCTTCGTGCCAGTGGATACAGACATGGCTGGCTTCGTGCCAGTGGATACAGACATGGCTGGCTTCGTGCCAGTGGATACAGACATGGCTGGCTTCATGCCAGTAGATACAGACATGGCTGGCACTTCATTGCCAGTGGAAACAGGCATGGCTGGCTTCATGCCAGTAGATACAGACATGGCTGGCTTCATGCCAGTAGATACAGACATGGCTGGCCTTTCATTGCCAGTGGGAACAGATATGACTGGCTTTTCATTGCCAGTGGGAACAGACATGGCTGGCTTCGTGTCAGTAGATACAGACATGACTGGCATTTCATTGCCAGTGGGAACAGGCATGGCTGGCTTTTCATTACCAGTGAGAACAGGCATGGCTGGCAGCGTGCCAGTAGATACAGACATGGCTGCTTTTCATTGCCAGTGGGAACAGGCATGGCTGGCTTTTCATACCAGTGAGAACAGGCATGGCTGGCAGCGTGCCAGTAGATACAGACATGGCTGGCTTCATGCCAGTCGAAACAGATATGGCTGGCATTTCATTACCAGTGAGAACAGGCATGGCTGGCAGCGTGCCAGTGGAGACAGACATGGCTGGCTTCGTGCCAGTAGATACAGACATGGCTGGCATTTCATTGCCAGTGGGAACAGGCATGGCTGGCAGCGTGCCAGTGGATACAGACATGGCTGGCATCATGCCAGTGGATACAGACATGGCTGGCATCGTGCCAATAGATACAGACATGGCTGGCATGTCATTGCCAGTGGGAACAGGCATGGCTGGCAGCGTGCCAGTGGATACAGACATGGCTGGCATCATGCCAGTGGATACAGACATGGCTGGCATCATGCCAGTGGATACAGACATGGCTGGCATCGTGCCAGTAGATACAGACATGGCTGGCATCATGCCAGTAGATACAGACATGGCTGGCATCGTGCCAGTAGATACAGACATGGCTGGCATCGTGCCAATAGATACAGACATGGCTGGCAGCGTGCCAGTGGATACTGACATGGCTGGCAGCGTGCCAGTGGATACTGACATGGCTGGCAGCGTGCCAGTGGATACTGACATGGCTGGCAGCGTGCCAGTGGATACTGACATGGCTGGCAGCGTGCCAGTGGATACTGACATGGCTGGCAGCGTGCCAGTGGATACTGACATGGCTGGCAGCGTGCCAGTGGATACAGACATGGTTGGCAGCGTGCCAGTGGATACTGACTTGGCTGGCAGCGTGCCAGCGGATACAGACATGGCTGGCAGCGTGCCAGTATATACAGACATGGCTGGCAGCGCGCCAGTGGATACAGACATGGCTGGCAGCGTGCCAGCGGATACAGACATGGCTGGCAGCGTGCCAGCATATACTGACATGGCTGGCAGCGTGCCAGTGGATACAGACATGGCTGGCAGCGTGCCAGTGGATACAGACATGGCTGGCAGCACGCCAGTGGATACAGACATGGCTGGCAGCACGCCAGTGGATACAGACATGGCTGGCAGCACGCCAGTGGATACAGACATGGCTGGCATAGCATTCCCACCCGGAGACAATGCAACCACACTGGGAGACGAGGGCATAGTGATCCCATGATTCAACAGATTTGAGGTGGCTATTCTGCCAGTCTGGATGCCTATGGAGGACACACCAGTACCTCCATAGCGATACCTGGATACATGGTTCCCCTGCCATTGCTTAACAGGCTTTAATACACAATGTTCAATAGTGTGATTTGGATCTGCGCAATAAAAACAGAGACCATACAACCTGCGTCTTTCCTTCTCCGGTATGGGTTTGCAAGTAGTGCAGGGTGGTGCTGCATCGTTAGCTGCAACAGGTGATAGGCTCAGAGCCTATATTAACCTCTGCAGCTCTTTCAGCATAGCAAGCACCAAGTTCAATACAGCTTCATACATATGAGACATACCTGCCAGCTTCTATTTGGAACCAGGATAATGTAACGGGGAGCCCCCTATAGGGTGAGGGGGAACCCCCAATCTGCAGAGATGAAGCCTTAAGGACAGGTATACAGCTTCCAGGAACAAACCAAGATATTAACAGAACTTAGAAAGATCCCTAAGCCCTGACTGAGATCCTTGAAAGATGGTCTCGAAATTCTACCTAGGCTAGGTTTGCAAGATGAATAAAATATAAACCAGACAGACAATAAATGCAGGTATACAGATTCCAGGGAACAAAGCAAGATATAAACAGAAACTAGAAAGATCCCTAAGCCCTGACTGAGATCCTTGAAAGGTGGTCTCGAAATACTAGCTAGGCTAGGTTTGCAAGACAAACAAAACATAAACCAGACAGACAATAAATGCAAGCATACAGATTCCAAAGCACGGTACAGTACAGGGGACAGACAGAAGAGAGATCCAGATACAAGAGCCAAAAGGTCATACACGGAATATCATTCTAGAGGGGTCAGGCAAGAGAGGGATCCTAAATACATGAGCCAGAGGTCGTACACAGCAAATCAAAGTAAACCAGCAATACAGGGACTAGGTATGAAAGACTATCCTGGTCCAAGGATCAAGGGGAGTCCTGGTCGTACTTATAGGGCAGAACAGGTCATGTGACCGCAGGCCAATCAGCCCAACATATGGCCTGCAGGCTGAAAACAAAAATAAACAGGAATCCCTGCTACCACCAGCAGGGGGCAAGGCCAAGACGTGACACTATCCCTATATATTGTCTGTCTATCTATCCCTATATATTGTCTGTCTATCTATCCCTATATATTGTCTATCTATCCACATATATTGTCTGTCTATCTATCCTTATATATTGTCTGTTATCTGTCTATCCCTATATAATGTCTGTTTCTATCCCCATATATTGTCTGTTATCTTATCTAACTATCTATCTGTTTGTTTGGCTACGTCCCTTCTATTTCTGCTTCTATCTATCAATATCTCCATGTTTCCATCCAACTAATCAGTTAAAGTGTACCTCCCGAGATTGCTGTCTCGATGCCACCTGCATCCATTACATGTTCCTTGCTGCAATCAGAGATGTTCAAGAGTTAAAATTTATCTTGAGTTCAGCTTGGATAGAACCAGCCTTGAAACAAGTCTTAATACTAATAGAAGGAGTTATATACAGCTCTATGGAATCACCTCAATGTTGTTGTTGAAAAGATGACGAGAAGATAGGAAAATCCGGATTGCAATGGCATGACATAGGAAAAATGGAAAACTTCTAATACCTAAATGAAGCATAACGATTAATTGTTAATCATACAATGAAATGTAATTAAAAATTCAGCATTTGAGCTTGAACACCAGTCATTCTTATAGCCTTCAATTTGTTTTTTATATAAGAGCAATTTACTTTAAATTTATTTATGAAAGCACATGTTTAGTTCAATTCCTCACCCATCGATAAAGTTTACATAGTGTAGAACCTCCACATCTTCCGCCTTTCCTTTCTTATTAAAATGTGTTGCTTTATTTTTGCAGTAAATTGATGCAATATGTTATTAAGCAGTTTTTACTTTCACAGCTAATTCCAGTGGGATACTAACTACGGACTGCACTACACAAACAGGTAGACCATATGCATTATTTTACAAGTTCTTACTGTTGAGCTTTCTTTATAGTTCCGTTGATACTCCTTTGGATTCTTCTTGTTTCGTTGTTATATTTTAGGGGTTATTCATTATATGCACCGTTGTTGAGGCAAAGCTAACCTTAGTTGCTAACAATGGTAAAAATCTCCATTGTTACAACTATAGCGAACTTCGGCTACCCAGAGAAGCAAAGTTCAATAATGACAGTCGAAGTTGATGCCAACAGCAGTAACAAGCTGAACATGAGAACCATTGTTATCCTTTTGTAAAATGTGTAATCTCCATTCAGCATTGTTCCACAGTTAATTGTAACACCGGTGACTATACTTAGGCAATTAACATGTTGCCACCAAGGGGTCTGCAGGGAGGCAAGTGGGTTTTAAGGCCACAATGAGGCATAGCACGCATGTGGCTCTCTGGCAACTCTGAAAGCCCACTGTAGAAGTTGCCAGAGAACTGCAGGGCATGCTATGCTACTGTGCCCGTTAAGGCCCGCCCACCACCAGGATGGCATTGCACAATCAGCGGCATGGAATCTCCGCTATATATATTTGGCTGACTATCAGCGATATCGACCGTTCAGAAGCATCTGAATTCCAAATCACTGAGCCATGAAACCAAATCACTTCTGAAATTAATTTTCCAAATCGATCCTAACACAAAGTATGCTGACATCATTGGTCCCCGAGTTGGTCCCCAGCAGGCAGGATATTAAAAATCCAGAGTGCTGAATGACAGCTGTGTGGACGGAGGACACTCCTCCGCTTCACACAATGAAATTGGCAAAACGGGGCTGGAGGGTGAAGGAGGGGGCACACCATGAAGCCTGACAACTTTAATAAGATAAAAGTCATACGATTTAAAGGCTGTAGATACTCGAGTATACCGCTAGATTTTGGTGACAAAAATTTACCATAAAATTGGAGGGGTCGCGTTATATTCGAGACATCTGCATCGGGTGTAAAAAGAAAAAAAAAAAGCCTTGCTCTGGATCCCAAGTCTCCCGGAACTTCCGGTAGTCTCGCTGAGGTGAATGTGGGCTCCCTGATGCTTGCAAACACTTCAGGAACTCCCAGATTCGGGAGAGGTCGGATCCATCACAGCCAGAGGGCACGCTCGCTTTAAAAGCCAAATCATTCACCTCGCTCACCTCCGCCGGCCATCTAATCGCTAGTAAAGAAGACAGGTGGCCGGCGGCTTCATACTACGTAACAGCTACAATCATTCTAGAGCAGAGCACCCTGGCTTGAGGGGTAGCCTGACTGTTGAGGACACCCGAAAGGATTTTAATTGTTTACTGGTACAGTATAATTTTGTTCCTCGAGTTATATTCGAGTCTTGAATATTCCCTCATTTCCATAATAAATCTCTATCCATCGTATTATATTCGGGTCGCGTTATACTCGAGTATCTACGGTATGTCATATTTTCCTTGCATCAGTACTACATGGTAGTGGAGGAAATCATAAATAGGTTTGCTGGGTGACAGATCGAGTGGTCCTGCCAGACTGCGAGGTCAATCTTTTCAAACATCGGTCTATTTACAGGGGCGACTTGTAATAAACCTTTGGCCAGCAAACAATGGTTCGAACGTGTCTGGACTGGTGTGCATTCTCACTAGCAGGCTACAAAATAACAATTCGCATATCATAATAATTCATAAAATGTGAGTATTTTACATGTTCGATTTTATGCTTGCTTTTATTTTGTGACCTGTGTTTTTTTTTTTTTTTTCCCCCACAGACTCATCTTCTTTAACATACCTAGTGGATACAACAGGTTCCATGTACGATGATTTTCAAGCACTCAAATTGATTAACAGTTGGCTCCTTGATCGCGTTATAGCACGCTTTCCCTGCGGAGTGCGGCAATATACGATGGTAGAGTTCAATGACCCTGGTATGACTCTATTGATGGCTTTTTAGTTTCTTTAGTCAATAATGTTAAACCTGTATAATATACACATTTTCATATCCGTTTTATCAAGTCTGGAAATTATTGTGGCAAATAATAATTAACTAATGACATGTGTAATAAAATAAAATGGTACTTTAAAAATGCAAAAAACTATACTAATTTGGTTCTGACAAACACTAGTTTTGTCCAGTGAAGCCACTAAATACTTCACTGTACAAAAACGTGGGCCTCTATTCCAGCAGGACGTTACGATTAGCGAGGGAGCCCTTTAATAAAGAATGGTCACAGTGTCCTGAATGCCTGCCCCAACGACTGGTGTGCCCGAGGGTGGATTTAGCCCTTTGTGGGGCCTGAGCTCCACCTCATGAAAGCGCATATCACTGATCAGCTCTTGCTTATTTGGCTTGCTTGAAAGGGCAGCAATGACCTTTTCATTCCCATTCTCTAGTCAATGGATCTCAATTCCCTTACACTAAGAATGCTTAGATTGACTGTACAATTAGGGATGGGCTGCCGGTTCGAATCGGTTCGATGTTCGCATTGAACATCGGCTGTTCGAAAGTTCGCGAACTTCGAACTTTTCAGGCCGTTCGCAAAAACTTCTAAAATAAAATTTGAATTTTTTTAAAAAAATGCTTAAATCCTAAAAAATCTAGAAATAAAGAGACTCTTTACTGCAGAATATTATAAACAACGGTTTATTAGATATTGAATTAAAACGGGAATATTTTTAACATTGAAGCCTATGGGATAAAACAATCTTGTTGCTAAAACATCAGGCAGACGAGGCCCTCTAATCAGGCACTGTAGAGGGCAGCCCGCCGGGGCCTCCCAGGGATCCCTTGAGGAGCATGCGGCCGCCGGATGACAGAGCTGCGACTGTGCGGGCTGGCCGGCCGGGTGAATGTGGCAGAGAGTCGGCTCAGGGAGGGAGCCACTGCACCTGTGGCCACGGCAGACCCCCCACCCACAACCAGGATCCAGGGAGGCCCCACTGACTGACCACCAGGCTAAGGTAAGGCGACACATTTCTAAAAAAAATAAAATAATCTGAGGATATTATTAAATGTCCCCGGGAACATAAAATAAAACTACTTCTTTTTTTTCTTACTAATACTCACCTGATTCCTGGATCCACCAAGAGCATCCTACTGTCTCCCACGCTGTTAGAAGCTGCATACATCGGTGCACTGTATGCAGCTTCTAAGAAGATACGCTATTAGTGTAGAGGGAGCCATGCAAAATGCGCAGCCGGCTTCCCCGCTACACTAATAGCATATCTTCTCAGAAGCTGCACACAGCGCGCCGGTTAAAGCTAGCGTCAGACTGTAGAGGTGCTGCGTGGCAGTGTGAGGATTCATATGCTGCATTAATTATTCTTCTTACAAATTTGGTTACTTAACCCGTTTGCGTTTGGATTGTAATATTGTGACATCCAGGGCCCCGGGTGGCGATCGGGGGGCCCCGGACGCATGGTGCCGCCAGCTGGCTGAATGCCAGGAGCTCCGGCGGCACCCAGCGCAGCTGTACAGGCGGGACCTTTAAATCAGGAGCACGCGCTGTACACCTTGCCTTGCCGTGGAGTTTCATTCCCGCATCGCTGGCTTACTGAATCAGTTTGTGAACTTGTTCTGAGGACCCGATCTGTTGCCGACTTTGCCTGCCATTTGACTATTCTCTCTGTGTACACCCTGCCTGTTCTGTTTGCCTCCTGTTGCTACTGGTGTGCGCAGATTCTCACCATATACAGTAGCGCAGTACAAGTGCCTAAATGTTGCTGACCCGGTTTTGTTTTAACAACTACTCTCGCTCTGCGCCCCTATCTGGTATATTCCGCTGCTTGTTAATGCTGGTGCGCTTCCATCCTGCCATACACTATAGCACAGTACAAATGTATATTGATCTCAGTCTGTGGTGTATATTGTTGGTGCTGTCTCCCTGGCCTGTGTGGCTGCTAGAGGTTAGGTTTAGTGGTCCCGAGTCGCGACCATCCTAATGATAGGAGGGTTAGAGGTCTGTTACCAGGGATCCTATCAGGTCTGTCCTGGGGAATCGTTACAAATATGCGATGAATGCCTCAGCAAACGTTAATGCTCACGCAAGTGAGCGTTAATGTTTGCGTTAAGATCGTAATTTTTCCCATTTGTTGTTGCTCAAACATTTCCCATGGCTTCAAATCGCGTTTAAACATGAGCAAAACTGGTAAAAAAAGTGACCATGTGACTTTATTGGAAGCCACAGGATGTCACATTCAGAGCATTCCCGGTGGAACCCGTTGCAGGAAAAAAGGTGAATATATACCACATTCAAAGGGTTAAAATAAAAGGTAGGGATGCTAATGTTTTCTCTCTCCATTCCCCCTCCCACTATATCCCTTTAGGTATAATCACTCCACCTATTAATCATAACAGTTTCCATCCTATCCTGCACTTTGTAAAGGAAATTCTAATGTGGAAACAGCCAGAGAATAACAAGCTATTCCAAAGATACTTGTTTTTCTTGGTTGTATCCAGCAATAATAATAAAAAAAAAAAATTACTAACTGCAGGAATCTGATGTCAAGTGGTTTTGCTTCAGGGAAATTATTTAAGAGACATAAAAAGACATTGAAAATACCACACTCACCTTTGGACGCATAGTGAAGAGAACAGAATGATCTGCTGCCTCCTCTCATCACAAACAGGATGCTGAGAGCAAATAGGTCCCAGTGTGCTTCCACTGTCCCTGCTCGACCCTTCTTATTCAAGGTCACACAGGCCTTGTACAAGCCTCCAAGGAGTTCTTAGTAGGGATGAGCCGAACACCCCCGAGTTCGAAATTCGAAACTCGAACACGAACTCAATTCAAGTCAATGGGACTCAAAGTTCGATTTTTAGAGTGCCCTCCAAGAGGGCATATATGCTATATATTTGCCATAAAAGGTGTATGGGGGTCCGGGTAGTGCCCTGGGGGACAGGAAACAAGGAAAAAAAGTAAAAAAAAAAAAGTTTTTAAAGGGACAGTGAGTTTTCCATGAAATAAGGGTTAAAAATTAAAACGAAAAATTCCTTCAAATATCGTGCCTAGGAGGTCCCCATAACCTGCCCGTGAAGTGGCGGATTTGTAGGATGTATAGAAACATTTAAAAACAATGTCCGGGTCCGGGTAGTGCCCTGGTGGACAGGAAACAAGGCAAAAAGTAAAAAAAAGACGTTTTTAACCCCTTCACCGCTGACGATGTGTGGGACACGTCCTCAGTTACTCCCGCTGTATGCTGAGTAGGACGTGTCCCACACGTCATCAGCTGTGCGGGACCCCCGGTGGAGATACTCACCTCTCTGTCCAGGGTCCCGCGGCGTTCTGACTTCAGCGTCCTCAGACGCTGAAGTCAAGCTCCTCCCGACGTAAATGACGTCATCGCGCCATGCGCGATGACGTCATTTCCAGGCGACCCCCGGCCAGGGCCAGTGCAAGCATTTTTATCTAGTCAGGCGAAGGTGCATTTTGGTGCCCCCCCTCCGTGTGATGTCAAGCCAATCAGGATAGAGGTGCCATGATAATCTCTATATATACAAATATATATACACACACTAGGGTTGCTCATATAAGTATATTTGCCCCAGCTCATATGGAGATATTTGCCCCCAGCTCATATGGAAATATTTGCCCCCAGCTCATATGGGTATATTTGCCCCCAGATCACATGTGGATATATTTGCCCCCAGATCACATGTGGATATATTTTCCCCCAGCTCATGGATATACAGTATATATATTTGGCCCCAACTCATGGATATATTTGCCCCAGCTCATGGATATATATATATTTGCCCCCAACTCATGGATATATTTGCCCCCAGATCACATGTGGATATATTTGCCCCCAACTCATGGATATATTTGCCCCCAGATTACATGGGTATATATTGCCCCAGCTGATATGGAGATATTTGTCCCCAGCTCACATGGATATATCTGCCCCCAGCTCTCACCTGCTGCCATGATCCTCATGGTGGCGAGCGGCCGCTGACATGATGCAGCTTTGCCGCTCGACGGGCGGGAACAACATGACCAGCGCAGCTGCGTTCTCGCGAGATCGCACGCGGCGCTGGTCAGGTGGTTTGGCCCCTAGCGCTGCGCTGGGTCTCCCCGGCCGACCAAGATGGCGGCGCTCGGGCCGGGGAATTCCTCCCCCACAAACTGGCAGGAAGCCAGATAGTAAGACGGCCGCCTGTGCCGCCTTACGCTAGCGCCGGCCCTGCCCCCGGCAATGCCGGGAGATCGCCTGGAAGTGAGGGGTGATCCATTTGGGGTGCCTGGCTTTAACCCCTTAGGCACCGGGTTGCACTTCAGCGCCTTGCGGCGCCGAAGTGCGGCCTAGCTCCGGTGGGGGCCGCCATCTTGGATGGCGGCTCCACTCCTGGGTCGCCCCTCACTGCCTGATGTCCTCACGCATAGTGATGTCAGATAGCCGGGGAACCCCTAGCTGCCCAGAATCCCCTGGTGGGGATAGGTGGTTCATTTGAACCCTGATATCTCCAGAGCTGTGGCAGATAGGGGGTCATGGAGGGTGTCAATCGAAAGGCCTGAGCATGGCCTTTCAAATGATACCCAACATGACCAGGTATAACGTAAAAAAATAAAAATAACACATAAAAAGAATATATGTTTTTTTTTTATTAATGGAGTAATATTGTTCACATTTCAATTATAATGTGAACAATGATGCTGCACTAATGATTTTTTTCTATGGTGTGCGTTTGCTAAAAATCACATAATTGCCCCCAAAATATTTAATAAGTCCCCATTTCTAATTTTTGTACAAGCGCACCCCATAGAAAATATAACCGCAAATGTTCATGTGATAAAAGGTAAAAAAAACACTTTACACGCTACAGATGATTAAAAATTCAAGTTTTATTGCATTTTTTGTTATAATATACAGGCAGAACATGACGTATACATATAAAAAAGATATATTATGAATCTGTCGAGTCTGCCGGAAAGAACGATATATAATATGTCTGGGTCGTATAATAAAATGTGGCTTCAAATCGCGTTTAAACATGGAGAGCGAAAGCGGTAAAAATTAGCTCAGCACACAGTGGTGAAATGCCTCAGCAGTGAAAGGGTTAAAGGAACAGTGAGTTTTCCATAAAATAAGGGTTAAAAATAGAAACAAAAAATTCCTTCAAATATCGTGCCTAGGAGGTTCCCATAACCTGCCCGTGAAGTGGCGGTTTTGTAGGATGTATGGAAACATCGCCATCACAGACCCACACATGACAGCTGGCACCCCCAGTCTGCATACAATGTATCAAATTCATGAGACCGGACTAATTAGAAGCACATGTTATTTACAAACACTAATTAGTGTTAACAGTTGTTTACGCTGTTTGAGAGCACAGGTCATTTAGAGGTGAGAATCTTTGCACGTAGACATTATTTTTTAATTCAATATCTAATAAACCGTTGCTTATAATATTCTGCAGTAAAGAGTCTCTTTATTTCTCTATTTTTTTTTATTTTTTTTAAGCATTTTTTATACTTTGTTCAGATTTTTTTTTCGAACTCGAACCGAACACGCCAAAAAGTTCGAAGTTCGCGAACTTGCGAACGGCCAAAGTTCGAATCGAACTCCGAACTGATCAAACCGAACAGCTCATCCCTAGTCCTTAGCACTCAGCGGTCTAGTCCTATAAAAATAAGGGTCCTATCACCTCCGTAAGTGAGCGTTAGCGGTAGGTTAATTGTGGTGATAGCGCTTGACCCATATCAATTCCTGTTCACCAATGGGTTAAAAAAACATTAGCGCATCATTAACAGCACTTTTTAGCGCAAGCTTACTGTACTTTGCTCTCTTTATGCTTAACATGGGGAATGCAAAGAGCAAGCAAAGAGTAATAAGTGTCATGATCAAAGTCCTAACGCTAATTACTCACTGCTGCAGTTAACTGAAGTTAGCTACTAGGGATGAGCATTACTTTTTTTTCCATTTCGTTTTTTTTTTTTTTCATTTCGGATCATTTCGGACAGTTTTCTTTCGTTTCGGATCATTGATTCGGTGATTCGGATCATTTCGGTGATTCGGATCATTTCGACGATTCGGATCATTTTGGGTGGTTCGGATCAGTTGGTTTTTCATTTGAAACTTCCCAGCAGTGTATGGATTCATATGCTGCATCAATTATATCTCATAAAAAATGAAAAACTAACTGATCAAAAAATGAATCAAAACGATTAGTGAATCGATCTCCAGAGAGGTGCTGCCGGCAGTGTGCGAATTCATATGCTGCATTAATTATACTGCAGAGAGGCACTTCCCAGCAGTGTGTGGATTCATATGCTGCATTAAAACTTATCGGTTAAAAAGTCTTGTTTCTTTAAAAAAAAAAGGTTAAATATATACGGGGCCATTATCAACCATTGTCTGATAACCTATTCATTAACAGGTCTATACACAAGACAAGGGGTCATCCATTTAGACTGGAAGAAAGAAAATTTAGCTTAAAGCATAGGAAGGGTTATTTTACGGTGAGAACAATAAAGCTGTGGAATTCTCTGCCTGTTGAGGTGGTTGGGTCAGAGTCTGTACAGACTTTTAAAAAACGACTGGATGACTTCCTGCAGACACAGAATATTAAGGGTTATAATATTTAATATGGGGGTAAAAGCTTCTTGATCCAAGGAGAAATCTGACTGCCATTCTGGGGTCAAGAAGGATTTTTTCCCAGTATGTTGCATATTGGCAAGCATTTCAGACTGGGTTTTTTGCCTTCTTTTGGATCATCACTGCAGTAGGTTATGTGGGAGAGGCTGAACCCGATGGACGCATGTCTTTTTTCAGCCTATGTAACTATGTAACCTAAAATTTCACCCAAAAAAGTCTAAAAAAATTCCTAAAAGAATAAATAAGTATAGAAACTTTCATTCTATTGGTAGTAATCTACTTCCTATTCTTAAATAAGCAATAAAAAACGAAATAACTCATAAAAAAAGGAAAAACCAACTGATCCGAATCACCCGAAATGATCCGAATCGCCGAAATGATCCGAATTGCCAAAATGATCCAAATCACGGAATCGATCCGAAATTTCAGATTGATCCGAAATTTTCGGATAGTCGATATTTTGTTTTTCGGAAATGCTACCGAAATACGAAATTGGTGAATTTTGTCGGAATTTCAATTCCGAACGAACCAAATTGCACATCTCTATTAGCTACAGCTTAGACCTGTAGTAAACGGATTCTGCTTCTGGTCTTTCAATGCATCCACCTTAAAAAGGGAGTGGGCTAAGAGATCAGCAGCCACACCTGTGATCTCCTTTGGGAGCTGCAAGAGAATCCAGACATGTATTCTAGTAGAAAAATGAGGGGTTCAGATCTCTGCTGAGCCATCCCAGGCATGGAATCTCTGGGTTTTCGTACGAGCCTTCAAGTTGGATTCATGACAATATATTAATCTAACAAACAGATCATGGGCAACTGGACACATTTTAAAATGCTTTGTTAGAAACAATGTATTATTGCAAAAAAATTTATACAATATTATATATTACTATAGTGCATTCATATGGTACATAACAATATAAATGTGTAGACAAACAATTATTATTGCAAGAAATGTAACTATATTGAATAAAAAAATGTATATATAATTACATTTTTTCCAGATGTTGGCCCTGTTCGGATTACATCCTCAATTAAAGTGTTTGACCAGTTCTTCAATAACCTGGTGGCCACGGGAGGGGGAGACTGCCCAGAACTGGCTGTAACGGGGCTTGAACTTGCACTGACAACGTCTCCACCGCAGTCTTTCATTCTCGTCTTAACAGACGCATCTGCATTAGATTACGACAATGCATCTTTAGTGCAGAGGACGCGCTCCCTCATAAGTACAACAAAATCACAGGTAATGTATTTTTCATTGATTGTTGTGATGAAACAAGCAATGTTTTCTTTACCCTACACTTAGTGGGATGTAAGTGGTAAAAGAACTGCCTGGCTCATTTCTTTCACTCCTTCATAGGCATTGGGTCATACCAGTGGAATGACACAGGAGAACTGTTTGTTCTCCATAACCTTTGCTGTATGAAGAAAGGAGGCGGTGCATCACCTTCTCCTCTTCACGAACAGATCAACTATACAGTTTTCAGCTGTCATTTCGTGTGTGTGTGTGTGTGTGTGTGTGAAGTGATTTTACACATACAAGCTCGCTTAACGCAATGCTCTGGCAGAATTGTTTTCTTTCTTTTACTGCACAAATTAATTTCCATCTCCTATACAAATGATAGGAAGTGCTAAGTGTACAGTAAGCAACAGTAGAACAGACTCAGCTCAAACTGGAATAGGATAAGAGGGACCATAATGATTAAATGGTGGTCACTTGACAATGTTAATAACTGCTTATTTCTAGGTGGGGTTATTCAGAGAACACCGAAATGTCAACGATATTTCCGTGCGTGCTCGTTCCCAGCACTTCCCTGCACTTTGGGGAATCAAACTTTCCCACCCTGCAGTAAATTCAGCATTCACCGCAGGGTCTCCGGAGTGCAGGGAAAACCTGCCGCAAGCACGTTGAACACCCACCGAAAACTTTCCAGAACCGCCGCAAAAAACACACCAAACACGTCGGAAAAAGCAGACGAGCAGTCGTTCACAGCGTAGACCAGCCACCGGAAAAGCCGACAAGCTGACGAACGGAGTAAAAAAAAACTAAGAAACAATACGCTTGAAATTTAAACCGCTGTTTGCAAAAAAACTACTGAACGGAAATGGCTGGAATTTACATATAAGGTCCTATGAATGATAATAAAAAGGTCTGTTACAGAAAAAAGAAAAACAGAAAGAAAATGTTGCCGAAAAAATCCTAAAAGATCCTAAAAAAAAATCAACAAAGAGACCTTTTACTACAGATTAAAAGAATAAACAGTTTATTAGATATTGAGTAAAAACAGCAATATTTTTAACATTGACGCCTATGGGATTCACCTAAATAAACCTGCTGAAAGAAACCACCGAACAGCAGGGCATTTCGGCAACTTTTCTCTGCTGTTCGATGTTCTCTGAATAGATTAACCATTGCTTCTCTATGGGCGAACTGCCTGCTCTCTGAATAACCGAATGGTCACCATACGGGGAAATTCACTGTTCGGGGAAATTTGCTATTCGGTGACATTTTGGGGACAGATTGTCTCTCTCTAAATAACCCCTAACATGTATATATATATCTTTGTCTAAGGCTAGGGACAGATGAGCGCATTTTCTGCGGCCACCGTCAAAATGTACGTCGATGCGTGCGCACGCATTTTTTCACGGAATACGCTTAAGTGGTCAGACGATACGCAATTCTGGACGTATTTCATGACGATGGGGTGAAAAGAAGTCTAGGGAAATCCGGCTGTTTGAACGTTATGTTGGCCGCACACTAGCAACGTCTGACATCTCCTAATCACGCACACACGCTGCTATGCGGCCGCAGCGCACTCTGTACGTCAGTACCAGCGGTTTAACGTTCTCGAAAAAATGCGTTCATTTTCCACTTGCGTTGCGCGGCCGGACTTTTGTGCGACCGTACTTCGTATATTGGCTGTCATTGCCCGTCATCTGCTGCTAGTGCGGCCGTGATTATGTGCGCCAGAACGCGCGTTCGCACTGCCTCAGTCTGACCCTAGCCTTAAAGTATAACAATAGCATAAAATCATTTAGGAGACACACAATGAATGTACCCGAAAAAATAATTTACACTTGCAATTATTTCAATCTTATTTGATCACAGAGGACAAACCTGTATCTGTAGAAATTCAGAGAGCACACGACCTTAAGATATTCATGTTCGATGTCCTCCACATCTTTCAGTATTCTAAGGGCTCTACTACATTCTTTGCGGAAAAAAGCTCGCGCAGCGCATTAATTTGTGCGCGAAGCGTTAAACGTTAACGCGTATAAATCAACGCAGGTATTACAATCCGCGCGCATTTTTTCATCCGTCAAAAAATAACGCGCGTAAAAAAGATTAACGCATTAACGTTGCGTGCAGAAATCGGAGTGCGGACTGTTTTTTTCACGCGATTCAGCCAATCAGAATTAAGAACCACAATTGTCTCCCGTTAGGTTTTGCGCCTGCCAAAATCAATCTGCATATATATGCTGCAGCAATAATAAAAACACGCACAACTTTTATATTTTATTGTTTGGGTATGTGTAGAATGTGTAACTATACGTTGCTGCATATTTTTTTTTGGGCTGGTGTATTAGAGTTCATCCAGGACGTTCAGATTTGCCATTAACACCAGCTTTTCAAAGACGTTAAAATTATGCGCAAAAACTGTCAAAATTTACGCATAGATTGTAATACCATCCCCGTACCAGCACACAAACACATTTGCACTCACAATGTTAAGTATAGGACGCGCGCAGTACGGTACACTCGCAAATGGTTTGCGCAGGTCCACCCGCGTTAGACGTTAACGTGCATTTTTTCGCAGACGTTGTAATACAACGTTCAGTACAAAGAGTTTTGCCCCTCGCGTTAATGCGTTTTTGCGCACGCGTTAAGATTTGAAATGGGAATGTAATAGAGCCCTAAATATTTGTAATATGACTTCTTAGATTGCGGTTGTTAATTAAATACATTTAAATGTATGACTGCTGACATGCTCTATGTATGTTTCCTAGATCTTCTTTTTGATCACTGGGCTTTGTGATGGTTTGAACGACCCAGCTTTCCTTATTTACAGAGAGTTGGCTTCTTTAAGTTACGGTCATGTTTTTCAAGTCCCTCTTTCAGATTTAAATAAGGTAAGTAACTTCATGAAGTCTTTTAATAGTAATAATGTATTTTTAATCTCACATTGTTCTATAGTTACATAGGCGGAAAAAGACATGCATTCATGTGCATATTTCTGTCGATACAAAAGAAGGCAAATAATAGTATGAAGCGCTTTCCAAATTTTGCAACAGACTGGGGAAAAAATTCCTTCTCGACCCCATAATGGCGGTCAGAATTCTGCTTGGATCATGTCAGGGATTATCTCTGCACGTGACTACAACACGTCAGATTATTATTCAATAAGAAATTTATACGAGACACAAATATCAATCGTTTATATTTCCTAGAAATTCTCCTAAATTCTTTTAATTGTCTGTGTTTTGCTTTGAAGAATACACTAATCAATAATCGGATAAAAATATATATATTTATTACGTATACAAAAATTTATACAAAAATATATAAACCACAATCCATCCACCAGCACATAGAACAATTAGCTTCACAATATATGTATCTCCTGTTAGTAACTGCATATATGATTAATATCATTTACCTTATCAGTTAGTAACTATACACAGATGGTTAATAAACATTTCTGCTAAACGAAACATGTATTTCTCAGCAAACCAATGTTTAACAAGCTAGATCTTGTAGAGATATATGTATCTCTCTATGCTACTTGGATCAACAAAAGATGAGCTATCATTTATTCAATTTTTTTAGAATGATAAATAATAAAAACTTATTTAGTGAATCCTCCCCTAATATCGAGAATTAAACTTCTAATCTTCTGCTTTTTATTTTGTAGTTATATAATTCCTTGCTTATTAATTTCAAATCACAGTAATTTCCAAATTCAATATATATATATCGGTATATCAATTTTACAACAGTTTCTTTTAGGATAAATCCTTATGTCCACTTCTTCATATCTCTATCTGCAGAATAGAAATATTTTAGATTCTGGAGCTAACAAAATCTGAGAAATCTCAGTCTATCTGTTGCAAGAAATACTACAAATATATATAATTACATTAATTCCTTAATTTAAATAGCTCTCATACATTACCTCTCCAATTTGGATTTTGATGAGTTACTGCCTTGGAATATTCTTTATGTAATATTGTTTTGGAATATGTGAAAATTATCAATATCAGATAATCAATGAATGGGAGTTAGAGATTTGGTGTGAAATCTTGAGGGCATTGTCCTAGGATGGTCTGCTTAGCAATGTGTGTAAGCCTCTGAATGCCTCATGTCCTGGAATCTGCGGGAATGCCGGAATGCCTTGTTGTGTACTGGAAGTCTGAATGCATTGTGGTGTAAGTCTCTGAATGACTGCAACCAACAGTGCGGCTTCAAATATAGTCAATTTGACGTTACAGACATTCTATTTATTATATTAAATATAATATTTACTATCCTCTAGAGAGCAGTATTGCACTTCTTAATTAATTCCACCATTTAATTTTTATTATTTTTATCTCATGTCATAGGTCAATTTGCACACAAAGACCTTCTCTCTCAGTGTAGGCATTTAGTCTCCCATGCCAAAATTAGATTTATTTCCTTAATACATTCCTTTCTAGTTAAATCACAGAATCTCTTCTTCAGTAATTATCTATTTACCAATTATATACTTCTACAATATTTATTGGAGCATATATTTTCTACTGTAAATATAATAAAATATACCTGGATTATAAAAATATTTTTCGTGAATATAAACCTACATTACAAAATTTTGTAACTTTTATTTTCCTATACCCAAAGACAAAATATCTTTTTGTTTTAAAGACTTAAAACAGACCAATAAATTTAATTATGACACATCTAGCACTTAGCTCGGCTTTATCTCAAATAAAGACATTTTAAGGTTCCCTCATGTCTGGTCACCTAGCCATGAACTATTAAAAAAAAAACTCTGTTCATTTCTAAAACTTAGGGAAAATCTGAAAAAGAAAAGACTTTCTTTAAAAACAAAATGGCTACAGGCATCCATTTAAATTTTTTCCTTCCAATATACCTGACAATCATGAAGCCATACCCACATATTAAAGATTACCTCCCTGCCTTTTTGCCAGAAGTCTTCCAGTCATTTTTCAAAGTTCTATACAGATTATTTAAACAATAAATAGATACAAAATCATGAAACAAGAGAAAAATGATCTATAATATAACTACATTGTATCAAATGGCTTCATTCATCACCATTTCCCTGGGAGTGTGGTGATTCATTAAACCTCACTAGAGATGTGCAATTCGTTTCGTTCCAAATCGAATTTCGGATGAAATTCACCATTTCCATATTTCGGGAGCATTTCCAAAAACAAAATATCGACCATCTGAACATTTAGAATCCATCTGAAATTTCAGCACGATTCGGAGGTGCTGCCCGGCAGTGTGCAGATTCATATGCTGCATTGAAACCTATGGGTTAAAAAGTCTTGTTTCTTTAAAAAAATGTTAGGAAACCTAAAATTTCACCCAAAAATGCCTTAAAAATCCTACCATTCTATTGGTACTAGTAATCTAATTCCCATTCTTACATAACCAATAAAAAATGTAATAACTCTTATGAGTTATTACATTTTGGTAGGATTTTTATAAAAGGAAGAACCAACTGATCCGAATCACCGAAACAGTCCGAAACGACACAAAAAACTGACCAAAATGACCTGAAACGAAAAAAAAAGACCCAAAATAAAAAGGATACGAAACGAAAAAGAAGTCATGCACATCCCAAAACCTCACTGTTGTTGGAACCTTATACTTGGAGGTGACTTGAAATTAAAACTGGAACTGCCTTTATTATCTGTAGGTAAGGTGTAAAATACAGGGCAATTGCAGGTTAATGAAACATTTCAAGTCCAATAACATGTATAAATATTTTGTTTGCATTATAAACCAGCAGAATATTTTTTTAAATGCAGTCTTTCACGGGGATTGACAAGAGTATTGCTGGACCTTTTCTGTTTCTCTTTGAATTAATGTAATATTGATTTGTATAATTCATTAAACACTGTTTGTACTTTCTTTTGGATTTTCCTTTAATATTTGCACATTAATTGTGATTTAACATTGTGTTGTTTTTGGGTGATTAATATCCTGAGGTACGGAGTACCAGCTGGTACGTCTGACCTAATGTAAGATTAGGAACATATTCAGGAGTCTATTTGCGAATGAACAAAATTAATTTGCAGTTCTCCAAATTTTGTCCAGATTGAGTTAACTTGATTTCAGGCACTTGATGGTACACATGAAGATCGAGCTAACTCATCATGGTAAATTTTGCTTCAAAGTAAACTTTAGCCTGAGTATACATGGTCAGGATGGTAAAGATTAGTATTTTACTGGGACATTTAAGGCTTAAAACGGGGAGAGGAGTTATATAATATTAGCCCATTTTTACCGCCACCTGGTCCCCTCTCAATAAAAGCCTGAAGAGTCTTGAATAAGTATGCCTCATTCCTTTGCTGAACTTCCATGGTGCTGCTTTGAGCTGGCAGCCGCTGTTACTAAGAATAGGGAGCGCAAAGTACAGTAACCTCGCGCAGAGGAGTGCAAGGTACCAAACGCAAACAGGTTTTTTAACCGGTCTGCGTTTGGATTGCAATATGCGGTAAATACCGCGACAAACGTCAATGCTCACGCAAGTGAGCATTAACATTTGCGTTAACATTGTAATAGGGCCCTGAGTGAATAAATATGATCTGTAACATATTTTCCTTTGGTTAAGGTATTTAATTACCTGGATTTCACTCTTGCAAGACCTGTCAACAGCTCAGTACAACTCTACTCGGGAGAATTCACAGTCAGCAATCATTCCGACAACTTTGTGATCCCGAGTATCTTTGCCGAATTCATAGTGACCATTGATGGAACGATTTATTCAATTCACATCACTGGACCTGATTGTGAGTACAAAACTAAGCATTGGAACTTTTTATGGACAACATATACACCATTATACAAATTAAATTTAAATGAATTTGATATCAATAAAAACTGTATTTTTTTCTTAGTTTATGAGGAATCTCTGGGTTTGGAAGCTTCTTGATTCTGAAAGAAGGGTGACATTGGTACACATGGTTGTTCACTTGTTTTCCATATTATTTGACTAAATACAGAAATAGTTTTATTAGAATCACACTCAACAATCGTTTTTTTGTGAGTAAACACAGATGTGTATAAACCCTAAGAGCTGATCATGTTTTGTATACAGAAATAACAAAAGCTTCACAATCCCTTTCGCAGTCCCGTGCACAGGTAATAATAAAAGCTGGTCTCAAATAAGGATGAGCGTTCGGTTCGGATCTGTTCGGAGTTCGATTCGAACATCGCCCGTTCGGCTGTTAGTCGAACTCCGAACATTTCCGAGTGTTCGCCGCATGTTCGCCCACAGTGGACCACAATGCACTTTTCCACTGGCCTGAAGCTTGTAATTGGCTACAGCCTTGCACCTGACCGCAGGTCAGGTGCAAGACAGGTGCAAGACTATGCCAATCACGGCTCAGAGTCCTGATTGGGCAAATTTTGCCCAATCATGGGCTCACAGAGCTAAGTCCCGCAGCACACTATATAAGGCTTCCCTGCCTGCAGCCCCAGTGTGTGTGTTTGCAGGAGTGAATCAGAGAGGAGAGGAGATTGTTCTGTCAGGGTGTATCAGTGATGTTGCAGGAGATTTCCGGGAATTAGAATCTGTGTTGGCACTGCCAGGCTATCAGGGACAGTGTGTTTCAGTGAGTTGTAGGAGATTTCTGGGAATTAGCCTGGCAGTGCCAACACAGATTCTATCAGGGACAGTGTGTTTCAGTGAGTTCTACCACAGTTCAGCAAATTAGAATCTGTCTTGGCACAGCCAGGCTATCAGGGACAGTGTGTATCACTGATTTATAGCATTGTTCTGGAAAATCTGTTTATCTTTGATCTAATTCTAGATACCATACAATAACACAGTTTAATCAGAGTTCATCTGTTTATCTATTGAGAGTTGAATCTGGCTGTTGCCAGCTATCAGGGTGTTGCAGCCTGCAGGAGAGGAAGTGAATCAAAAAAGGGAGAGTAGAGGACATTGGCAGCCTTGCAGGGAAAATATCAGTAAAATCGCCAGCTTATATCAGAGTTCTGAATATCTTTAATCTATATACCAGAGTTCAATCAGACTTCTGTATATCTTTAATCTATATATCACTCACCATGTCAGAAAGACCAAAAAGGACAGGCAGACGCTCCCAGACACCGATAAGAGGGCAAGCAGTCTCTGTGTCAGAAGGCAGTGCCCCTGGTCGTCGTGGACGTGGTGCATCCTCTGCAGGGGCACGCTTGTGCTTTCTAACTGGTGCTGGCCATCTTATGCTGCAGCAACATACAGAGGATATGCAGGATTGGCTAACAAGGCCATCCTCATAATCCGAGTCCTCTGCCAGCCAGAGGAGGAGAAACAACAAACACAAGGCACAACGTCCTCTATGAGCAACCATAGCCAGTCCAAGGCATCAAAAGTCACAGCTGCTCAGATGCAGAGCGCTGTTGTCTCAAAGCACATGTACAGGAAGTCTGCTGTCTGGGAGTTCTTTAAGAAATGTGCAGCAGACCGCACCGCTGCTATTTGTAATCTATGTCAGAAGAGGATCAAGCGTGGGAAAGACATCTCACACTTGGGTACCACATGCATGAGGCCATATATGACCACCTGCCATGCATCCCGTTGGCACAACACTTTGCATAGGTCCTCCTCCTCCTCATCTGTCTCTACCCCACTATATGTCCTGCCATGTCATTGCCTACAACTTCCACTGACAGGGATGATGCTAAAGTAATGGGTGTACCAGGTCCTTCCTCACAACGAGACAGCATCCCATCAGCTGAAGATTTACGCAGTCAAATTACGTTGCCACAGCTGCTGCAGCATAAGAAAAAATATAGTCCCAACCATCCCCAAGCACAGCAGCTAAATGCCATCTTAGCAAAATTACTCGCATTACAGCTGCTGCCTTTCCAGCTGGTGGACTCTGCTTCCTTCCGTGAATTTGTCGAATGTGCTGTACCACAGTGGCAGGTTCCAAAACGCCATTACTTTTCACGCAAGGCCATTCCAGCACTATACCAGAACGTGGAACACAATGTTATGAAGTCATTGGGAAAGGCAGTCAGCAGCAAGGTGCACATTACTTTAGACACGTGGTCCAGCAAGCATGGACAGGGCAGTTACATTTCCTTCACGGCACACTGGGTAACTCTACTTGCAGCTGGGAGGGATCTAAGACGGGGCTCTGTGTTGGAGCTTGCTCATCCACCACTCCCCCAGAAAGCTGCTTATATGAGGTCTGTCTGCTCCACCACCTCTTACATTTCCTCCTCCTCCTTCAATGTCTCTGGAAGTGGCAGTTAAACCGACGCGTGGCAGGGGCTATGCAATGGCTCAAGCAAAAAGATGCCATACTGTGCTTGAGCTGGTTTGTTTAGGGAACAGGAGCCACACCGGGCCAGAAATTCTGTCAGCTCTGCAGGGGCAGGTGCAGAGATGGTTAACACCATGCCAGCTTCAGCTGGGAATGGTCATCTGTGATAATGGCAGCAACCTTCTCTCTGCCCTACGCAAGGGTAAATTGACAAATGTACTAAATCTAGTGGTACAGCGTTTCCTAACCAGGTACCCAGGGCTGGCAGAGCTTCTCAGCCAGGCCAGAAAAGTCTGCAGCCACTTCAGACGGTCATTCCCAGCAAGTGTTCGCCTGGCAGAAATTCAAAGAGAATTCCACCTTCTCACAAACCGCCTGATCTGTGACATGCCCACCAGGTGGAACTCGACATTGGCAATGCTGCAGCATCTGCACAAGCAGCAAAGGGCCATCAATGAGTATCTGTGTGAGTATGGCACAAGGACAGATTCAGGTCAACTTGGTGTCCCCCCCGCAGTGGCTGATGATCAAGGATGCATGCAGTATACTGTCACCATTTGAGGAGGCAACAAGGATGGTGAGCAGGGACAGTGCATGCATCAGTGACACAATTCCTTTAGTGTTCCTGCTGGAGCACACTCTGTGGGGAATTATAGATGTGGCACTAGAGGCAGAGCAGTGGGAGGAAGAGGAGGCCTTCCCTAGCTCTCAAGGCCCCAGTCTTTTACACAGACAACATTCCTGCAGGTCCTCAGATCAGACAGGTGGAGGATGAGGAATATTTAAGTAGTGGGGACATCGAAGGTGGGGATTCCTCAAGGGAGGGTTTTGTGTGCCCAGAAACCAAAAAGACTAGTACGTTGCTGGGAGGAGGAAGTGCACGATGGGGTCATCCTCATTGACCAGGAAGACTCGGAAGCTAATGCCACCTCCAACCTACACTGCATGGGCTCCCTTATCCTGCAGAGCCTGCTAAAGGACCCCAGGATTCGTGCTATCAAGGAGAGGGATCATTACTGGTTGGCAAGTCTTCTTGATCCACGATACAAGGGTAAAGTTGCAGAGCTCATCCTGCCCATACAGAGGGAGGACAGGATGAAACAACTTGAGGACGCTCTAAAGCGACACTTGTGCAACACCTTTCCAGGCACTGGTAGGTTACTGTCACGGTCCACCCGGGGTACCTGCTGATGTACCTGTCTTGCACACCTGGATCTAAGAAATTTGCCCTGGATCTCTTCTTTCTTGGATTCCATTCCAGGTTTTGCCCAGGCTCAGCACCTTGACCAGGCTCATGGAGATCTAAGCCTGGGTCTTCGTTTTCCATCCCTGGAGTTCCAGCTGAGGCACATCCGGGATTAAGCCTCCTTAAAAGGCAGAGAGACCCAGCCAGCAGTGGTTCTGCATTGTTCTCCCTGACTGAGGTCACTTGGTTGTGTGCAAACCTGCTCTTACTGTACCAGTGTATCCAGTACCCATCTGTCTACCTTATTGTTCCTGGATACATCTCCATCTGTGCAAGGGACTCTCAGCGATCTCCACCTGCGCTGTATCCATGGTCTGTGGTCAAGATTCCAGGTCACTGCTCAAGTGGGTACTCTCAACCGCGTAGCCCACTATCCCCTGTGTCTGGAAACCTACTTGTGGATTACAGTTGTTCGTCACAGTCTCTGACCTTTTGATCCAGGTACCACTGCCAGCTGTCCAGACTTATTCTTGGTGGGCCCTGTCTGCAGTCTGGGACTGCATTGCCCACAATCCACTGACTCTCCAAGAACTCTCCCTGGACTTTATATAATTCCTCTGTTCTTTCTAGTGCCTGCTGCCAAGGCCTTTTTATGTTCAATTAAAGTTCTATTTATTGTTTGATTCCTGTCTGGCCTCCCCTCTGTGTCGCCGCCTGCTGGGCTCATACCTGAACCGCACACGCCACGTGACAGTTACCAAGTGATGACACAGGTGATTCTGAGGCTGCGGATGATCAGAGGAAGAGCGGTGAAGGCCGGGGCCACTTGACTGATGCCTTTTTTAATTTTTTTAGTCCACGATGCCTAATCCTGGGGAGCCCTGAGAGCAGCAAGATCTTGGGGAGCCTTAAGAGTAGCCCGATACTGGGGAGCACTGACAGCAGCCAGTTCCTGGGGAGCACTGACAGCAGCCTGTTGCTGTGGGAGCACTGACAGCAGCCAGATCCTGGGGAGCACTGACAGCAGTCAGTTCCTGGGGAGCACTGAAAGCATCCAGTTCCTGGGGAGCACTGAACAGCCAGATCCTTGGGAGAACTGACAGCAGCCAGATCCAGGGGAGCACTGACAGCATCCAGTTCCTGGGGAGAACTGTCAGAAGCCAGATCCTGGGGAGCACTGACAGCAGTAAGTTCCTGGGGAGCACTGAACAGCCAGATCTTGGGGAGCACTGAGAGCAGCCAGATCCTTGGAAGCACTGAGAGCAGCCAGATTCTGGGGAGCACTGAGAGCAGCCAGATCCAGGGGAGCACTGACAGCATCCAGTTGCTTGGGAGAACTGTCAGAAGTCAGATCCTGGGGAGCACTGAACAGCCAGATCCTTGGGGAGCACTGAGAGCAGCCAGATCCTGGGGAGCCTTTAGAGCAGTCAGTTCCTGGGGAGCACTGAGAGCAGTCAGTTCCTGGGGAGCACTGAGAGCAGCCAGTTCCTGGGGAGCACGAAACCTGAACCTACATAATCTGTGCATATCTGGCTCTGATACTAGCCAGTGCCTCCACAATAGCTAACGGTTGGGATGACGTTTTCATGTTGGCATGCGGTGCCCTTTTTACTGCATACATTGTGCTGCATGTACTTCCCAAACAACTCAACCATATTTTCATCAGTCCACAAAACATTTTCTAAGTAGCATTGTGGAGTGGCAAAGGTAGTCTTTGGCAAATGTCAGACGCGCAGTGATGTTTTTGTTTGAAAGCAGTGGCTTTCTTTGTGTTTGTATCCTGCTTTGTACACCATGCCTGTTCAACGCTTTCTGTATAATAGACTTATGAACAGAGAAGTTAACCAGTTCCAATGAGGACTCCACATCTGTAGCTGTCACCCTAGGGTTCTTCTTCACCTCATTGAGAATTGTACAGTGTGCACTTTTAGTCATCTTGGCTGTACGGCCACTTCTAGGGACAGAAGCCACAGTACATCCCAACAATTTTTCTGTGACGGATCAATGGATACATTTAGAGCCCTACTACACGCTTCGCGCAGCACATTTGTGTGTGCGCAAATGCGCATTTGCGCGAGGACAAAACCATTTGCGCAGAACGTCGTATTTTGACGTTCGCACAAACGATGCGCGTAATCGTCTACCGCGGTTGACCCTGCGCGAACCCAGTGCGAGCGCAACTTCGTGCGCACATCCTATACTTAACATAGTGAGCGCAATTGCGTTAGTGAGGATGGTATTACAATCTGCGCGCAAAGTCGTACGAGCGAGGTTTGTGTGAATTTTCGTAACGTCTTTGAAAACTTGGTGTTAACTGCAAATATGATAGTTGTGGCCGAAACGAAATAACTCAGCAATAATAAAAAATACAGCACAGTACAGTTACACATTCTACACATACCCAGACATAAAAAATTAATAATTAGTCAATTTTTTTTTGCTGCAGCACATATACGCAGATTGACTTTGACAGGCGCAACAACCTAACTTTAGAAAATGGTGGTTCTTAATTCTGATTGGCTGAATCCCGTGAAAAAACAGTCTGCCCACCGATTCCTGCACGCAACGTTCATTTGCGCACGAATTTGCGCACGAATTTGCACATCGGATTTGCGCACGAAAAAACATGAAGGGTGAAAAAATACGCTCGGATCGGAATGTCGCGTTCATTTTCGCGCGATAACGTAATTTTGCGTGAGCAAAAAAAATGTACTGCGCAAGCGCATTTGCGCGAAGCGTGTAATAGGGGCCTTAGAGTTTTAATTTTTTTTTTTTTTTTTTAGATTAATATTTTAGCTATCTCAGAATGAAAGGTTTAAGCAACTTGCTATATCACCCTAACTTTACGTGTTAATTATGCAATGCAGGCCATGTTAAGGATTGCGGAACCTGTTGGCGCCATATAAATGATGATAATAATACTGTTTCAAATAAATGTTATTAATTAATGTTAATATTTTTTTCAAGAAAAGAGTGTGGTAGTGAAAGATTAGTGTTCATGAAAAACCAATGGTGATCCTTTTCTATGAGTATAAAAATTTGAGATGTGCATTTGTTTCGGAAAAATTCGGAATTTGTAACGAAAGTTGATAATTCGTAGTTCTGAAGTACTTCCGAATAACGAATCGATACGATACGAATTCGAAGCGAAATGGTATATATCGAATTTATTTCGTTTTACACTGTGTCATCATCATAAAAGAAAAATTTGAATAATTTATATCAACTATCGAATTCGAAATGAACTATCAAATACATATCAACTATCAAATTTGAAATGAACTATCGAATTGATATCAACTATCGAATTGATCTTAACTTACAATACAAGTAATAGTCAGCAAAGGATTTTATGAAACAAATTAATTTTGTTTCACTGTTTAACCACTTGGCTGCTATGGACGCGCTCAGCGCGTCCAGCCAAGTGGTTCTCCTGTGCACAGGAGGCAGCAATCCGCCGGATTCCAGCGGATTGCTGCGCCCCCCCCCCCGGTGCGGGCTGACATCTTGGATGTTAGCCCAGCACTCCGGGACCCCGGCGGAGCAATTAGATGTCATCGCGGCGGCGCGATGACATTTAATTCAGGCGCCCCCCCCGCATGTGCGGAGGAAGTGCCTGAAAGGGAGGGGGGGAGGTCCTTCGGACCTCTCTCCCTCCTGATCGCCGGGGAGCAGGGGGTTAATACAGGCACCGTGTGGAAGGGCACAGCCTGCCCTTCCAAACGGTGGCTGTGATTAACCCCTGGGGAGCCGGATCACGAATCGGCGCTGAAAAGCGCCGGTTCGTGATCCTCTCCTGGAGCTGACCGACATCTTGGATGTCGGCCAAGCCTCCAGGAACTCCCCCTGAGGACTGGCGTCATCGTGCATAGCACAATGACGCCAGTCCTGGAGTTAACCCCTAGCTGCCACCAATGGTGGAGATAGGGGGTTTCAATGAACCCCCTATCTCCCGATCCGTGGCAGCTAGGGATTAATATTTGATATTGTTGGATCGGTCAGAGCATGGCCGTTCCAACGATACCAAACATGAAAATGAAAAATGTTTTTTAAAAAAAAAAAAAATATATATATATATTTAAAAAAAAATTCTAAAAAAAAAATAAGCAAGTTTTTTTTTTGTTTGTTTTGTTAATGCAGCAATATTGTTCCCATTTCAATTATAATGTGCACAATAATGCAGCACTAACGATTTTTGTATGCGGTGCATTTGTTAAAAAAAGCTAAATTTTCCCCAAAAAAATGTATCAAGACCCCATTTCTAATTATTTTAACAAGCGCACCCCATACAAAATATAACCGCAAACAATCGCATGTTAAAATGTGAAAAAAAACTTTACACATAATAAATTATTGAAAATTCTAATTTTATTGCATTTTTTGTTATAATATACAGACATGACATAACGTATACATATAATAATGACATATTATGAATCTGTGGAGTCTGCCGGAAAGAACGATATATAACATGTCTGGGTCATATATCAAAATATGGCTACAAAATGCATGAGCGAAAGCGGTAAAAATGACCTCAGCACAGAGGTGTGAAAAGCCTCAGCAGTGAAAGGGTTAATTTGACTCAAATACTAAATCTGTGACACAGCTAAAAATTTAACCCTAGCTTTTCCTTTAACAGCAAAATTTGATTAATTGGGGTTTTATCTACTATCCAAAATTTGAATTGATATATGAAATTCGAATCGATACGAAATCGCTACGAAAAACAAAATGAAATTAGTTACGAAATTCCGAAAACGAAATTATTTAAAAACGTAACGAAACGAATCTAAACAAAACAAATTTTTCAGCCATGCTCATCCCTAAAAAATGGAACTATTGCTAGTAAACAGTCAGATAAGAAGTAATTTGCTAACCAATTCTATTGTACTTTTCAGCGGTTACTGTGGAAATCACAGTAGTTGTCTTTGAAATTTGGGGATCCATATATATGGTGAAAAATCCTATAAAAGGTCTCTGGAGTATACATGTACATGCAGAAGGTCAACATTCTATTCGAATTAAAGGTTTTGAAGGTAGAGTATTCAGTGCATGCACGTAACATGAAACATACCTCTAAGTGTGTAAATTACAAGCTTCTATCTGCATCTATATTTTCCCTGGGGTCTTTAATAAGTACAGGTTTAGCACCCGTTATCCACAATACGCAGGACTATAAGCAGTTTGGAACAATTCAGTTTTTGGTCTCCAGCCAGGATTCCATACAGCCAAAGGGGAGAAGGGACACAGAAGGGGGCACAGTGCCACATAGGGGTATACTGAGCAGCACCAGCGTGTTTCTCATTGACTCTGTGCAACTTGCTACTGCTGCACAGTCTTACTCAGCGCATCCCCTGTTGTCGCTAAGGATTACTCTGCAAACACTAGAGAACTATGACCGAAAGGCTCCAAAAAGTTTGGTTTTTGGAGTATTTTGGATTCTCACTGAGCTTTGCCATACCTGGGACCCTCTTCCGATCCCTGCTTTTAAGTTGATTGCCACAGCCACTATTCATAACAACTCCATTTGCTTAATGGTGCGTGCCACTATTACAACCTTGTCTTGGAATTAGCAATTCCTTGCTGTACATTACGTCTCCTACACTATGTATAGGGTCCATTGATAAAGGCTCAGCAAGAGAGTAGCAAGCTATTCCAATGTAGCTCGCTGTTCTCATCTACTGAAAGAATACTGGCTTTCAGGATAACATTAAAAAAAGCACCAAAAAAAAATACCAAATATATCTCTAATCCCACAAATAGTTC
The DNA here is from genome assembly GCA_009667805.1 of Leptobrachium leishanense. NCBI lineage: Eukaryota > Metazoa > Chordata > Amphibia > Anura > Megophryidae > Leptobrachium > Leptobrachium leishanense. The sequence continues at coordinate 82,369 of RXON01005031.1, forward strand.
CCAGTGTCTCTTGCAATGCTGCTAATATCTTGTAGCGGTTCCCAAATAGTCTGCTGCTAATACAGAGGCTCACAGGGATTGCTGTCGATAACAAGGAGACACAAAGGATAATCGAATTGTGCTGAAATTTTCTCCTAGCAACTCCCTGTTACAAGTTCAAAATAGGGCCCCCGTATTGCCATGTCATGGGGAGTTTTGAGTTTCAAGTATGATTAAAGAAGATTTAAAGGGACACTCTACTCATTCTGATCACTTTAGCTTTTTAAAGTGGCCATGGTGAGTGGTCCCCTCCCTGGTGTTCCGATCTGGCAGAAACACAGTGTGAAGTGGAGGAGTTTCCTCCACCCCTCCCAGTGTTACCAGCAGCTGGGATTTTGAATTACCCAGCTGCTGGTCACCACATCGGTCATTGGTGACATCAGCACGCAGAGATCGCAAGAACGTCTCCCTTTCGGAGACCAAATGCTGCAGCGAGCAGTCTGATGGATCGGAGTTTTGCATGTGCACAGCTCGGATCCATCTTTTGCGAAGGCACTACAGAAGTGCGTAAGTCCATTCCAGTGCACCATTTTCGGTTCGTATGCTAAGCAAGCTATCTAGGAGCACAAATTTCATTGTAAAGTTGCAGGGACTTCCAGGTTCAGGAGTCCCTGCGCTGAAGAGGAAGAGCTGCGCCTGACAAAGCACAAAAGGTGAGTAAAATCACAGAAAAATAAAAAAACTTTAAAAACTATTTGGGCAGAGACTGTCAGCAGCCTCTGCTAAATTATTTAAGGGCAAAAAAAAGGCAACTCTATTTTTAATAGTGTATCCCTTTAAGCATGCATGGAACTGTTTAAAGTGCTTAAATACTGTCCATTCATCACAATGATTCCCAGAAATAACATCACTATATATAAAATAGTTTTCTCTGTCGCCGCACTGGATGCTTGCGCGTCCAGCACAGCCGGAGCGGATGCGCTCACAGCCCTACCGATCGGCTGCGCTTGCATCCAGGAGAGCCGGATGCATGCACAGTCCCACAGGTCAGCTGCGCGTGCATCCAGGAGATGCACTGAGAACAGCCAGATCCTGGGGAGCACCTGAGTAGCCAGATTCTGGGGAGAACTGAGCAGACAAAACCTGGGTGCAATAAACAGCCACATCATTGGGAGCACTGGGCAGCCATATCTTCTACAACAATAGACTGCCCTCCGGGCAGGCTTTATACCTAGTTACATATATTTTTTTTCACCTGTGCTATAGCTACAAGGTACAAAACAAAAAGCAAAGCGATAACCCTTTGGTGTTCAGTATATCGTGATTTGCAATGTATTTTTTTTAATCCAATTTTTTAGGTAATGTGGTTTTGAAATTTGTGGTTCTTAATTAGTTAATCTGAGATCACGTCAACACCTGCCACGGCTAAGGCACTTATTTAACTCAGTGTGCTATAAACATACACAGATTACATCTGATAATGCACATAAACATCATAATTTATTTTCATAAAGAAAAGAATTTTGATACCGTGTTATTGACTCTATATTTTCTCTCTCTTTTTTTAGCTCTCAACATTTCAAGTAAGTAAAAAAAAAGGATTTAAATGTTTCACATTTAATGTTGTCTGTTATAAAAACAGCAAAGTGCACATGGATCTGTAGCTTTAAGCATCTTGATGAAGTCTGTTGTATTGAATGTTGGGCTTTGAAGTCTGGAGAATGTTTTCTTTCAAGACAGGTTGATTTATAAAAGGACACTATACTCATCCTGACCACTTAACATTTAAAAAGTGGTCAGGATGTGAGGAGTCAAAAGACGATTACAGAGTCCGTGGCGCACAAGACACAAATATACGGTCACTATAATACCAACAGGTGATGTTCCCCTATTTACCCCAATTGCAACACATCAACCCAAAAACGGTAAACGCCATGTGTCCTATGCGGACTCTTGAATACCAATCAGGTCTAAGAGGACTTCTACAGTTTGGTATTCAAGAGTCCGCATAGGGCACGTGGCGCTTTTACCAGTATTTGGGTTGAGGATGGAAGAGTGCTCCACCTTCTCTCCCACCAGCTCCCCCGATCGGGCAGAATTTTCTGCGCGAAGTAAAGCAGTTTCCTCCATCCCACCCAGCACCACCATCAGCCAGGATTTTGAATCTTCCGGCTGCCGGTCACCGGATCAGTCACTACTGACATCAGCACAACAGGGTGCTGATGTCACACTCTTTGAGATACCAATTGCAGTAGCGATGGTCTCAGAGAGGCAGCTGATGGATCAGATCTGTGCATGTGAGCAGCCTCCGATCCATTGTTATGTGCAGGCGCTACGGAACCTGCATAAAGTGCCTAAGTCCCATAGCGCTGTGCACTTTGCGGTTCCTATGCTACGCAAGTAGCTTAAAGAGTGCAAATTGCACAGAAAAAGCTCAGGGACTGCCGAAGAGTGAGGCAGTGCCTGGCAAGGACAAAAAGTGATAAAATCCCCTTAACCTCCCTGGCGGTATTCCCGAGTGCGACTCGGGGTTAAATTTCACTACCGTGACGCGTAACCCCGAGCCACACTCGGGCTGGATGATTACTCACCTGCTCCTGTTGCTCCCTCGCTGTCCCCCGCAGTGTGATCGCGGCGAG
>RXON01005032.1:0-79856 GCA_009667805.1 Leptobrachium leishanense
ATTCTGGACTGAACACCTACCGGAAGGAATCAAAGCCACGGTGCACCTCTGGCAGTGGCACCCCACTGTTGACAAGATGGCTCCACGCACAGGCACAGCCGTGATCCTAACGTGGCCTGGAGGGACCTCCTGCTGAGTCTGTACACAGTCCCTGCTGACTCTGCACACAGCCCTACCGCAGACAGAGGCCGGTAAATGTAGAATAAATAATTGCTGTGTGCTCATAACACTCGGTTTGCTGGAGTTTTATTGCAGTGGATTCTGATGCACTCATACCACCGCACATTGCATTGCTGGGAGTTTTTATGCAGTGGATTCTGATGCACTCATACACACCCCACATTGCATTGCTGGAGTTTTTTGCAGTGGATTCTGATGCACTCATACACACCGCACATTGCATTGCTGGGAGTTTTATTGCTGTGTATTCTGATACGCTGACACACATCACACATTGCATTGCTGGAGTTTTATTGCTGTGAATTCTGATGCACTCATACACACCGCACATTGCATTGCTGGAGTTTTATTGCTGTGGATTCTGTGATACACACTGCATATTACTGTGAGTTTATTGCCCTGGAGCTCTGGGATACGCTCATACACACTGCACATTACTGTGAGTTTTATTGCTGTGCAGTTCTGTGATATGCTCATACACACTGCACATTTCTGTGGGTTTTATTGCTTTGCAGCTCTGATATGCTCATACACAGTGCCATTTCTGTGGGTTTTATTGCTATGCAGCTCTGTGATACCTCATATGCAGTGCACGTTCTGTGGATTTTATTTTCCACCAATTAGAGCGGCTGTGATCCGTTTACTTGACATGCGTGGCTGTTCTTTGTAAAAATACTTGAATTTAAACATTTCATAATTTTCTTTATCTCAATAGATACATTTGAAATGGTATACAAAATATACAAGAAGGCACTTGGTATCCACTTTTAATATAAAGAGAGGAAAGGCGGAGCTTAAGAGGAAAAGGTGGAGCTTAAAAAGGAAGGGTGGGGATTAACCAGGAAGAGGTGTGCCCTTGACAGGAAGGGGTGCGTCAAATTTAAATTAGGGGGTGTACGAGTTTAGTCAGGCCTAGGGCAGCACAAAACCAAATACACCACTGCATGTATTCTTAAATTGCGTTCAAAAAAAAAAATCACCAAAAATTTTTTTTTCTCAAACTTTGCATAGATTTGTGGTAAAATGGTTTGCATGGAAGAGTCAAAATACCCCAAGTTTAATACCTTGATTTGTGTACTTTAAAAAAATATGTATATGTGGCGGGTATTCAGGAATTAGTGACAGATATCAGTGTTACAATGTCACTAGCACTAGTTTGGAAAATAAACTTTGGAAATGGCAAAGTGCTACTTGCACTTATTGTTGCATAAAATAAGGAAAAAGCAAGGAATATGTAAACATTGGGTATTGCTAAACTCAGTACTAAATTTAGAAACTACTAAGGAATTAATTTTTTTTGACGGTTGTTGATACATAAGAAATTTTGGGGGTCAAAGTTCGAAAAAGTGGTGTTTTTTCAATTTTTTTGTCATATTTCACAATATTTTATAGTAAATTATATGAAATGATGAAAAAAATGGTATCTTTATAAAGTCCATTTAATGACGAGAAAAACAGTGTAAAATATGTGTGGGTTACATAAACGAGTAAGAGGAAAATTTGACGTAAACACTAACAGCGCAGAAACGTAAAAACAGCAGCGGTCACTAAAGGACGGATTTGTGTAAAACCGCCCGGTCACTAAGGGGTTAAGGTGATCTTCTGTGTCTCGTCACACAGCCAGCAATTTTTTTTGGGGCTCACTAATTTCTTTAAAACACTTGGGAATTAAGGTGATCTTCTGTGTCTCGTCACACAGCCAGCAATTTTTTTTGGGGCTCACTAATTTCTTTAAAACACTTGGGAATTAAGGTGATCTGTGTCTCGTCATACAAACAGTACCACGCTGTATTTTGGGCTCACTAATTTCTTTAAAACACTTGGGAATTAAGGTGATCTGTGTCTCGTCATACAAAAAGTACCACGCTGTATTTTGGGGCTCACTAATTTCTTTAAAACACTTGGGAATTAAGGTGATCTTCTGTGTCTCGTCACACAGCCAGCAATTTTTTTGGGGCTCACTAATTTCTTTAAAACACTTGGGAATTAAGGTGATCTGTGTCTCGTCATACAAACAGTACCACGCTGTATTTTGGGGCTCACAAATTTCTTTAAAACACTTGGGAATTAAGGTGATCTGTGTCTCGTCATACAAAAAGTACCACGCTGTATTTTGGGGCTCACTAATTTCTTTAAAACACTTGGGAATTAAGGTGATCTTCTGTGTCTCGTCACACAGCCAGCAATTTTTTTTGGGGCTCACTAATTTCTTTAAAACACTTGGGAATTAAGGTGATCTGTGTCTCGTCATACAAAAAGTACCACGCTGTATTTTGGGGCTCACTAATTTCTTTAAAACACTTGGGAATTAAGGTGATCTTCTGTGTCTCGTCATACAAAAAGTACCACGCTGTATTTTGGGGCTCACTAATTTCTTTAAAACACTTGGGAATTAAGGTGATCTTCTGTGTCTCGTCACACAGCCAGCAATTTTTTTGGGGCTCACTAATTTCTTTAAAACACTTGTGAATTAGGTGATCTGTGTCTCGTCATACAAAAAGTACCACGCTGTATTTTGGGGCTCACTAATTTCTTTAAAACACTTGTTAATTAGGTGATCTGTGTCTCGTCATACAAAAAGTACCACGCTGTATTTTGGGGCTCACTAATTTCTTTAAAACACTTGTGAATTAAGGTGATCTGTGTCTCGTCATACAAAAAGTACCACGCTGTATTTTGGGGCTCACTAATTTCTTTAAAACACTTGTGAATTAAGGTGATCTGTGTCTCGTCATACAAAAAGTACCACGCTGTATTTTGGGGCTCACTAATTTCTTTAAAACACTTGGAAATTAAGGTGATCTTCTGTCTCTCGTCGTCACACAGCCAGCAATTTTTTTTGGGGCTCACTAATTTCTTTAAAACACTTGGGAATTAAGGTGATCTGTGTCTCGTCATACAAAAAGTATGTCGGGAGGCTGTGTCTCTGGTCGTGGTGGACGTGGTGCATCCTCTGCAGGGGCACGCTTGTCCTTTCTAACTGGTGCTGACCGTCTTAAGCAGCAGCAACATACAGAGGACTTGGTGGATTGGCTAACCAGGCCATCCTCATCCTCCGAGTCCTCTGCCAGCCAGGCTTCTAGTGCTTTACAGTCCACCTCAGCTGCCAAAGCATCTAATGCAGCCTCCATGTCCACAGCTACTCCTGCCGTAGCCTTGCTATCCACACGGAGGAGTCAGCTGAATTGTTTGACTACAATGAGAGTGACATGCTGCTTGAGGATGCGCAGCAAGTACAGTGCTCTGATTCAATCTCTGAGGTTGAGCAAGGAGTATAATCAACCTAGAGGAAGGGGGTGCCAGTGATGACACACAAATAACTGGCACTCATGTTGCCCCAGCAGCTGCAGCATACTGCCAAGTTGGCTCCAGTGACGAGGAGATAGGGGGTGAAGATGACATTGATGATGATGAGGTCACTGACTCCACCTGGGTGCCAGATCGAACTGAGGAATCAAGTGAGGAGGAGGGGGAGGAGGAGGAGACACAGCAAACACGAGGCACAACATCCTCTGTGACCAACCGTAGCACTAGCCAGTCCAAGGCATCACATGTCAGAGCTGCTCCGGTGCAGAGCGCTGTTGTCTCAAAGAACACATGCAGGAAATCTACTGTCTGGGAGTTCTTTAAGAACTGTGCAGCAGACCCCAGCATTGCTATTTGTAATCTATGTCAGAGGAGGCTGAAGCGTGGGATAAACACCGGACACTTGGGTACCACGTGCTTGAGGCGACATATGAACAAGTGCCACACATCCCGTTGGGGCAAAACTTTGCGTAGGTCCTCATCTATCTCTACCCACACTGTATGTCCTGCCATGCAATTGTCTACAACCTCCACCGACAGGGATGATGATACAGTAATGGATGTACCAGCAGGTCCTTCCTCACAATGTGACATCATCCAAGTAGCTGAAGATTTACGCAGTCAGATTACAAGAAAAAATATAGTCCCAACCATCCCCAAGCACAGCGTCTAAATGCCAGCTTAGCAAAATTACTCGCATTGCAGCTGCTGCCTTTCCATTTGGTGGACTCTGCTCCCTTCCGTGAATTTGCTGAATGCGCTGTACCACAGTGGCAGGTTCCAAAACGCCATTACTTTTCACGCAAGGCCATTCCAGCACTATACCAGCACGTGGAAGACAATGTTATCCAGTCATTGGGAAAGGCAGTCAGCAGCAAGGTGCATGTGACTTTAGACACGTGGTCCAGCAAGCATGGACAGGGTCGTTACATTTCCTTCACGGCACACTGGGTAACTCTGATTGCAGCTGGGAGTGATCCAAGATGGGGCTCTGTGCTGGAGCTTGTTTATCCACGCCTCCAGAAAGCTGCTTGTATGAGGTCTGTCTGCTCCACCACCACCACCTCTTCCTCCTCCTCCTCCTCCTCTTCCTCCTTCTCTGTCTCTGGCGAAGTGGCAGTTAAACCGACGCCTGACAGGGTCTACGCAATGGCTCAAGCAAAAAGATGCCATACTGTGCTTGAGCTGGTTTGTTTAAGGGACAGGAGCCATGCCGGGTCAGAAATTTTGTCAGCTCTGCAGGGGCAGGTGCAGAGATGGTTAACACCACGCCAGCTTGAGCTGGGAATGATCGTCTGCGATAATGGCAGCAACCTTCTCTCCGCCCTACGCAAGGGTAAATTGACGCATGTACCATGCCTAGCACACGTCCTAAATCTGGTGGTACAGCGTTTCCTAACCAAGTACCCAGGGATGCCAGAGCTTCTCATCCAGACCAGAAAAGTCTGCAGCCACTTTAGACGGTCATTCCCAGCAAGCGTTTGCCTGGCAGAAATAAAAAGAGAATTCCACCTTCCCACAAACCGTCTGATCTGTGACATGCCCACCAGGTGGAACTCGACATTAGCAATGCTGCAGCGTCTGCACAAGCAGCAGAGGGCCATCAACGAGTACCTGTTGATGGCACAAGGACAGGTTCAGGTCAACTTGTTTCCCCCCCCCCCGCAGTGGCTGATGATCAAGGATGCATGCACTGTACTGTCACCATTTGAGGAGGCAACGAGGATGGTGAGCAGGGACAGTGCATGCATCAGTGACACAATTCCTTTAGTGTTCCTACTGGAGCACACTCTGTGGGGAATTATAGATGTGGCTCTAGAGGCAGAGCAGTGGGAGGAAGAGGAGGCCTTCCCTAGCTCTCAAGGCCCCAGTCTTTCCGCAGACAGCATTCCAGCGGGTCCTACTCAGATCAGACAGGAGGAGGATGAGGAGGAGGAGGACTATTTAAGTAGTGGGGCATTGAAGGTGGGGATTCCTCAAGGCAGGGTTTTGTGTGCCCAGAAACAGAAGGGCTTGTGCGAGGCTGGGAGGAGGAAGTGCACGATACGGTCATCCTCATTGACCAGGAAGACTCGGCAGCTAATGCCACCTCCAACCTATGCTGCATGGGCTCCCTAATGATGCAAAGCCTGCTAAAGGACCCCAGGATTCGTGCTATCAAGGAGAGGGATCATTACTGGTTGGCAACCCTTCTTGATCCACGATACAAGGGGAAAGTTGCAGAGCTCACCCTGCTCGCACAGAGGGAGCACAGGATGAAAAAACTTGAGGACGCTCTAAAGCGACACTTGTGTAACACCTTTCCAGGCACTGGTAGATTACCAAGTGCTGACACACATGCTTCTGAGGCTGCGGATGATCAGAGGAATAGTGGTGAAGGCCAGGGCCGCTTGACTGATGCATTTTTAAATTTTTTTAGTCCTCGACACCCAGGGACGTCAAATGTAGGCACCCATTGCCAGTGTCTTCACCATATGGTGCAGGACTACCTAGGGGCAAGGGCAGACCTGGATACCTTTCCAGCAGATGATCCACTGGCTTACTGGGTGTTGAGATTGGATCACTGGCCAGAACTTAGCCAATATGCTATGCAGCTACTAGGTTGCCCTTCATCTAGCGTGCTTTCCGAAAGGACGTTCAGTGCCGCTGGAGGTTTTGTCACAGACAAAAGAGTGCGTCTGTCCACCGACTCTGTAGACCGGCTGACATTTATAAAAATTAATCAGTCCTGGATCAGCAGCTATCAATCCCCTGATGCTGAAGTAATGGAATAGATAGGGGATGTCCTCTTCTGCATTCACAAAACCTCCAGCACTGAACTCTTCCACAATACCACAAAAGGGTTACGGTGTGAAGGCACTTGCTGCCATGAAAGGCACAATATCTGGCTGCACTGACGCCCATTAAAAAAAAACAAAAAACTTTTAAATATAGGACCACATGGTCCACCCCTGCACTCTTCCACAATACCACAGAGGGGTTACTGTATGATGATACTTGATGGCCTGGCATTAAAGGCACAATATCTGGGTGCACTGACGCCCATTACCAGATAAAAAACTTTTCAATATAGGACCACATGGTCCACCCCTGCACTCTTCCACCATACCACAGAGGGGTTACTGTATGATGATACTTGCTGCCCTGGCAGTCTTGCACCAAAGGCAGAATATCTGGGTGCACTGACGCCTTAACCAGATGCATATCTTTTTAATATAGGACCGCAAGGTTCACCCCTGCACTCTTCCACAATAACACAGAGGGGTTACTGTATGATGATATTTGATGGCCTGGCATTAAAGGCACAATTTCTGGGTGCACTGACGCCCATTACCAGATCAAAAACTTTTCAATAAAGGACCACATGGTCCACCCCTGCACTCTTCCACAATACCACAGAGGGGTTACTGTATGATGATACTTGCTGCCCTGGCAGTCTTGCACCAAAGGCAGAATATCTGGGTGCGCTGACGCCTTAACCAGATGCATATCTTTTTAATATAGGACCGCAAGGTTCACCCCTGCACTCTTCCACAATAACACAGAGGGGTTACTGTATGATGATACTTGATGGCCTGGCATTAAAGGCACAATATCTGGGTGCACTGCCGCCCATTACCAGATCAAAAACTTTTCAATAAAGGACCACATGGTCCACCCCAGCACTCTTCCACAATACCAAAGAGGTGATACTGTATGATGATACTTGCTGCCTTGGCAGTCTTGCACCAAAGGCAGAATATCTGGGTGCACTGACGCCTTAACCAGATGCATATCTTTTTAATATAGGACCGCAAGGTCCACCTCTGCACTCTTCCACAATACTACAGAGGGGTTACTGTATGATGATACTTGCTGGCCTGGCACCAAAGGCACAATATCTGGGTGCACTGACGCCTTAACCAGATGCATATCTTTTCAATAAAGGACCACATGGTCCACCCCTGCACTCTTCCACAATACCACAGAGGGGTTACTGTATGATGATACTTGCTGGCCTGTCATTAAAGGCACAATATCTGGGTGCACTGACGCCCATTACCAGATCAAAAACTTTTCAATAAAGGACCACATGGTCCACCCCTGCACTCTTCCACAATACCACAGAGGGGTTACTGTATGATGATACTTGCTGGCCTGGCATTAAAGGCACAATATCTGGGTGCACTGACGCCCATTAACAGATAAAAATAAACACTTTTCAATATAGGACCGCATGGTCCACCCCTGCACTCTTCCACAATACCACAGAGGGGTTACTGTATGATAGTACTTGCATGCCTGGCACTAAAGGCACAATATCTGGGTGCACTGCCATTGACGCCTGTATCAGATTCATATCCTCAGCGGGGTTACGGTGTGACGGCACTGTTGCCGACGCTAAAAGCCCAATTTTAAAGCACCTATTGTTACTTTCATCCAAAGCCTGCATAAGTTTCACAATAATTTAGCCCAAAAAAACACTAAACTTTTTCTGCGCGTCCTAAAATGTCTTTTTATACAGGCTGCCGCCCCAAGCAGTTGTTTATGGATAGATTAAAGGAAAAGCATTTACCGTCATATGAAACGTCATTTATTTGTTTTTAAGTGTTTCTATACATCCCTTGAAATCCGCCACTTCACGGGCAGGTTATGGGGACCTCCTAGGCACGATATTTGAAGGAATTTTTCGTTTTTATTTTTAACCCTTATTTCATGGAAAACTCACTGTCCCTTTAAAAACGTTTTTTTAAAAACTTTTTGTCCTTGTTTCCTGTCCCCCAGGGCACTACCTTTTATGGCAAATATGTAGCATATATGCCCTCTTGCAGGGCACTCTAAAAAAACGAATTTTCAGCCCCATTGACTTGCATGGGGGTTCGGGTTCGGTCCCGAACAAATGGGAAGTTCGGGTTCGGGCTCGAACCGAACTCGGGGAGTGTTCGGCTCATCCCTACTCACTATCAGTTAAAAAAATGCTGCTCTATATAAAAGGAGTGAAGTGATGCACTACTAAATGGGAAAACTTGTTTTGACATGACAGTGTAGCTTTTACTGACATTGAGTCCAACCACAGACAGCTATCCTAAAGCACCAGAACTCCATATTAAACAATTATAAATATATTTAAGGGGTCATTCACAAAGCAACGAAATTTCAGGGAAATTCACCTACATCGGCCCTGAGTCCTCGACCGGTGGCAGTCCTCCTGCATCCAGTGCCCGCTCTCTGTGTCGGTCGCCAGGATGACGTTACGAAAGCCTTTGACCCAGGGGCAAAGGCTTCCATGACGTCATACTGGCGACCAATGGAGAGCGAACACTGGATGCAGGAGGACTGCCATCGGTCGAGGCCGATGTAGGTGAGTATGTGCAACGCTCTCCACCCCCCCAACAAAATCCGTCACCTGGGCCTGGTGGCCCGCCCGAGCCCCCTGCTTGGCCAGCCTTCAGACTCAGACGAGCCCCCTGCTCGGCTGGGCCTCTAGGCCCAGGCCAAGCCGGGGGCTCGCCTGAGCTTGGAAGACAGCCGAGCAGGCAGCTCGGCTGGCCTCCAGGCTCATGCGAGCCCCTGGCTAGCGAGCCCCCGGCTGGAAACACCATTTTCTGCCGATAATTTTCGGTGGCCGAAATTTCGGTGCATCCCTAATTATCATTTATTGGATCTTATATGTAAATTCCAGACATTTCGTTCTGTAGTTTCTTTGCAAACAGCGTTTCACTTTTCAAACATTCAAGCGTACTGGTTTTTTTTTTCACTCCATTCGTCTGCGGTGTCGGGTTTTTCCGGCGGCTGCTCTGCACTGTGATCGGCGGCTGCTCGGGTTTCTCCGGCGTGTTCGACATGGGTAATCCAGATGTTTTTGCGGGTTTCGCTGTGCAATCCCCGGGTTTTGCGGTAAGTGTTCGGTGGGTTTGCGGCGGCTTTTCCCTGCACTACGACGACCCTGTGGTGCTTGCTGAATACACTGCAGGGTCGCCGAAATGTGATCGCCAAATTTCACCGAATTGAAGAGAACGTAAAGTCACCGAACGTGCGGGGACTTTTCAATTCTTTTTGATTAACCCTGTATGTCTGCAGTGATGGACATTTGGACCCCTGTATCTCCAACTCCATAGAAGTTATAGGGTCATGTGAGGTATCACTGGAAAGGCCAGAGCATGATGCCGCACTGCAGCAAAGAACACTGGTAAGGGACTTCGGAACCCTGCGTCACTAATCTTTACACCGTGAGGTCAAGTGAGGTGTCATTTGTCACTGACACCAAAGGTGACCATGTGAAATCTAAAAGAAAATAAAGCAAAAAACTTTTTTAATTAATTTTTTTTAGTTCCTAAGCGATGGCATTGTCCATTTGTCACGTACAAAATGAGCAATACCACTGCCGTTACTCACCTTCTCATTTCCCACGCTGGGAGCAAGTTCAGTGTTTTATACATAGTCGTATTATTCATAAAACACCATCCTCCAAATCACAAGGGTAATATTTCATTTTTTCTTATTATTTTTGGTTAAAATTGTATAATTTCTCATAAAAATGCAGTAACAGGTTTCCATTTCAAAATATATATATATTATCCAAACGTCCAGCAACACCTTTCAAAATAAAACAGCAAAAAGAGAGGTGCTAGGACTGTATGCAATATAGAAAATCCAACAGATGGCCGCACTCAATCAAAAAATAAAATAACAAAATTTATTAAAGCATATTTAAAAAGCAAGTCCCGACGTTTTGGCTCTCTTAGGAGCCATTATCAAGGTTATATATATATATATATATATATATATATATACAAAACAGCAAACGGTTGTACTCAACCTAAAACTCAACCTCAAGTGGGTGCAACTAAGACATAAAATACAAAACACCAAGAAAGAGCACTCGATATTATTGACCACCTTCTTCCATCATTTTCTGTGAAAAAAAACAGTTTTAAAAATGCTCTAAAAACCTGACTGAGGTAAAATGATGGGGATTCAGTTCACAAAGTTATGATCATAATTTGCTTAAGCCTGTCACAGTCGCCAATGTACCCCATCTTTGACAGCTCCTATCTAACTTGACCGAGTCCGCACTTACAGGATCAACTCACCCTGGAGCTCCCCGGCAGCTCGAGGCCTTTATAGGCTGTTTTTTTTCACAGAAAATGATGGAAGAAGGTGGTCAATAATATGGAGTGCTCTTTCTTGGCTGGCTGACCCCAAAAAAAAACAGCACATAAAAAGGAATGCAGCAACAATATAATGGATGATGACAGGTGTGTGTATTATTACTGTAGCATATGTGCTCATTTTGCATCATAGATGCAGAACCCGTCTCCGATGCCCCTGGCAGGCGCAATTCAGTTGCGTTTGATAGGTATGTTTCTTCATTTTCATTGGCTGAATGGGTGCAAAAAACTGCACGTGCAAAGATTTTTGCACGAGACGGCACTGAGCCTGCATTTGTGCGCGTACTGTTTGCGCGCGCAATTGATTGGCGGAAGAAAAAAGCCGCGAGGATTGTAATTCCAGGTGTGATTTGCGCGCGCAAACGTTTAACGCTTGGCGCAAAAAATTTCGCTTTCCGCGAGGGTTTTTGCGCGAAGATTGTAATATAGCCCTAGATGTTTAAACTGATAAAGATGTACTAAAATGTGTCTAATTAATAAAAAATGCCCTTTAAAAAAAATAATAAAAAAGGTATGTTACAGAAAAAGAAGCCTTTTAAAAAAACAAAAGTTTCATCAAAAAGGTGTAAAAATTAAATAAAAAGACTTTTTGCTGGAGATGTAAAAAGTATTTTTTTTACATTGAAACCTATGGGATTTGCCTCTTTAAAACTGCCTAACTGAAACACCGAAAATCAGGGCATTTCACTGAGCTTTCGGTGCAGTTTGGCGTTTTCTGAATAGATTAACCATTGCTTCTCTATGGGAAAATTTTGCTGCCATCGAAGATCGCCGATCTGCATCGTATTTCGATGTCAATTCGCCAATATTTGGTGGTATTGTGAATAGACTAACCAACACAAAATTGCACCGTACAGTGAAATTCACCGTTCGGTGCTATTCAGTGGCAAGGTTGCCGCTTTGTGAATAACCCCTTTAGCGTCTAATATTTACGTGTACATAAACATAGAAGCAAGCGATACATCACTTATCCTCTCAGACATTAGCATTAAGATTTGTTTGATCTCACCACACTTTACATTCCATAATAAGTCCCTTCATCCTGCTCTGCCCACCATCTGTACATAGTCTCTCTGCAGAATGTGCAAAAGACACGTTTTCTTGGGACTTGATGAACAGGCCTGGCTTCCTGACTTATTGAACGATGGTAAAGTGTGGCAAAATTACAGAAGAGGAGAGGAATGGGCTACAGGGAAACATAAGGAGTGGATCATGATATAAGAGGAGGAAGCGGGGCACAAATACACAACAAAGCACATGTGCACAGAGAGCACGCAATGGGAGGAGGAGCAGGAAGATGGTCCCAAGAAGAGGAGATTAATGGCACAGGCATGAGAAAGGGGTGGAGCAGAGACACGATAGGGTGGAATGTGGAACAAGGATACATGACAGTGGCATGATGCACAGGGCTGGAATTGTAGTAGCTATGACAAGGACACATGACAGTGGTGCAGGGCTGAGGGACACAAAAGGGAAGGGGAACCACATACTCAAAAATGTCAAATACATCGCCCTGCATTCACATACAAAATCAAAGATATGACATCCCATACATTAATTACTCTAAATCTACAGGCACACTACACACATACACTCCCAAATTCACACACTACACAGATATGACCCCATATGCACAAGCATGCGCACACACTACTATGAGAATGAGTCAGGGGTCAAGAACCAGACCATTTCAGATTTAGTGGCGAGAGTTGGATGAGCCACAAGAATGCACAAACAACAGATATGCCAGTGTCTACAAAAAGCATAGGTTTATATAGTTACAAAAGAGAATAATTATCGTTCATAAAAATCTGTAATTTAAGAAGGCGGTTATTGTAGTTTATCTCTGCTGCTCCCCTCTGCAAGTCCCTTACACTCTGAATAAACCTTCCACACTGCATATACTGTACAGCTCTGCGATTCCCTCAAATACACTGCATATACTGTACAGCTCTGCGATTCCCTCAAATACACTGCATATACTGTACAGCTCTGCGATACCCTCAAACATACTGCATATACTGTACAGCTCTGCGATTCCCTCAAATACACTGCATATACTGTACAGCTCTGCGATTCCCTCAAACACACTGCATATACTGTACAGCTCTGCGATTCCCTCAAATACACTGCATATACTGTACAGCTCTGTGATACCCTCAAACATACTGCATATACTGTACAGCTCTGCGATTCCTCAAAACACACATGCATATACTGTACAGCTCTGCGATACCCTCAAACATACTGCATATACTGTACAGCTCTGCGATTCCCTCAAACACACTGCATATACTGTACAGCTCTGCGATTCCCTCAAATACACTGCATATACTGTACAGCTCTGCGATACCCTCAAACATACTGCATATACTGTACAGCTCTGCGATTCCCTCAAACACACTGCATATACTGTACAGCTCTGCGATTCCCTCAAACACACTGCATATACTGTACAGCTCTGCGATTCCCTCAAACACACTGCATATACTGTACAGCTCTGCGATTCCCTCAAATACACTGCATATACTGTACAGCTCTGCGATTCCCTCAAATACACTGCATATACTGTACAGCTCTGCGATTCCCTCAAACACACTACATATACTGTACAGCTCTGCGATTCCCTCAGATAGACTGCATATACTGTACAGCTCTGCGATTCCCTCAAACACACTGCATATACTGTACAGCTCTGCGACTCCCTCAAACACACTGCATATACTGTACAGCTCTGCGATTCCCTCAAACACACTGCATATACTTATATGAACAGGAATACAACACAGTGCTTTAAGAGACCAAAGTCCAAAAAAGACAGTGGGGTAGACACTCAATATGTCCGTAAACAGAAGTCGCTGTCTTTAGGAATGGATCTTCTTGAAAATGCAGATGAAGTGTGCACTGTAGGGAGGAAACACAAAAAGGAGGGACCAAAATTGCGCAGTATAACAGCACCCAGGATGAAAGTGATGTATATTGATGAAAAACTCACATTCTGTGGAGCCTACAACCGGCTCTTAGGAATAAGGCGGGCTGGGACTTTATATTAGGTGCCCATAGGACCTTCAAGCGACTTCTCCGGAGATCTCCAAATATAGGAACACTGTAAAAAATTGGCAGAAACCAAAAAAAGGCACCTCCTAGTGCAATAAATCACAAACAACTTTGTATTTTAGAAGGGAATAGCCAAATTCAAACTCACACTCGATTGAGCCTCTATTGGCTCCGTCACAATACGCATAGGGAATCATAAGGTGTTCCCCAAACCTTCTTTTGCAGGAGTTATGGAGGCAGACAGCAATTAGAGTTGTTTAAAAATTAAAAACATTTATTCACTTTAAAATAGATAGATCATATCTACCAGACCAAAGACCAGGACGCGTTTCGCCAACAAAGGCTTCCTCAGCTGGTAATCATATGTCTGCTCTTGCTGCTGCCTTTTTATACAATACACATTTAATTAACAATTAAAAATTCAATCACTTAAAATTCATTATACCTGAGATCAGGTGTGCTTAAGTGGCGCCCGCCATTTTGCGCATGTCTGGAGGGTCTGCTTGCCACCCCGAAACGCGGAAGTGATAAAGTAAACACAGATTAAGAAAAAATATATTCATCATATTAAAAGCATTGCGCCCGCCATTTTGCGCATGCGCAGTTGTCCTGCGTTTCAAACTGAGACGCAGGATCTCCAAAGTGCCGTGCAACTCCGATCATGACCTCGGAAATAACCATCTCTGATCAAAAAAGGAGGGGACACACACCCAACAGACACCACAAAAAAGGGGCCCATAAATCGAATAATCACATATCCAAATGCAAAATAAATGTTACAAAAAACATCATGTTTTTTTGGGAGAGAGGGGTGACCATTAACATAATGCCACAGTCCTACTGAGCACAAAGTAAAACAATGTAGGGAATGATAACCTATGGCTACTGATGTTATCGAGCTAATGGCTATATAGGTATAATACAATACATTAAATGATCATAAATTTATAAATACACTAAGTTAAGAAGGCATTAGGGATGTGACCATAATTGGTCTAAATAGCATGGATTACATCCGATTTCCTTAGACAATGAATTAGTATGATATAATAATAAGAGGGGTATTATGAAAATGTAGTTCATATAAGAGCTATAAAATAAAGAAAAAACAAAGAAAAAACTTTAAAAGGTGGTGTGATCTAAAATAAGTGTATTTTCACATTATTGTGATAAATACAAATAAATGTACAATATTCTGTGACAAAACGCTGTATGCATGAACTATACATAACCTTAAAACTTAGTGAATTGCATACGATATATTCAGTATTAGATAAAATATATAGAAAATTAAGTGTAATCTAGGTGCTTTAGTATATATACAAATAAGGGTGTTAGCCCTTCACTCACGTATATTTAGAGTGTCCGTGACTTAAAAATACCTGTAATCTAAAATAAGTGTATATTCACATTATTATAATAGATTTCTAAGTAATAGTAAATGAATAATATTCTGTGGCAAATCGTTATATGTTTGATCAATACATAACATTAAAACTTAATGCAATGCTTATGATGTATTTATAATTTACATATTAAATAAAATATATTTTTTTATATAATTTGTTATATGGTCTATAAAGTGCAATAAAAGTGTTTCAATATATATACAGGTGAGGGTATTAACCCATCGCTCACGTGCATTTAAAGTGTTCGTGACTTAAAGATATATATCTTAAATACCTATAAGAGACCTAAGGTCTCTATACCTTCATAAACACAATTATTTATAATTGTGTGTGATGTATGATATTTAGAATATCCACTCTAAATCTCTTAGAGTTCATAGCGTGTAACGAATTAAATCGTGTGAAAACTAACTAAAGTGATTAAGTGCATCACTCTATTATTACTAATATGTAATAAAAGGTGTTAACGTGCACCCAAGAATTTCAGGTGCTTTAAGTGCTTATTTCTTAGTGTCCATAAAAATGCTTAAATATGTGAAAAAAAAAAAAAAAAAGGGGGGGAGGGGGACTTAAAACTAGAGAAAATGGACCAATTCAAAGTCGTTCTTTAAGCCTCCCGGTACCAAGGTCCCAAAATCTAAAATCAGTCTCATCTCCTCTCTCCCTAATGCTGTAGTTTCACTTACTCCCCTATTGGTACATCTCACTTTCTTTACGGCAGAGAATTTAAGACCTCTTGGGCATCCATTATGGAATAATTTAAAATGTTGAGATACAGAATGCTTCTCATATTGTTTGTTGATGTTCCTAACGTGCTCTGAAATTCTCACGTTTAGGGCTCGACTCGTACGGCCCACATATTGGAGTCCACATGGGCACTCCAAAAGATACAGTACAGTTTTAGAATAACAGGTCAAAATCTTATTGATCTTGACCATTTTGCCTGTTTTTTGTTTGTGAAGCTCTCATTATACCGCTTCTTATTCCCTGTAGATCTACAGGCCAAGCACTGGCCACATCCATAATAGCCTTCTTTTACATGAAAATGATTGATTGTTTTTTTATCAACAAATTTACTCTTAACCAATCTCTTTTTTATATTTCTCGCCCCTCGGAAAATAATTCTGGGTTTATCCCCTATGATCGAGTGGAGATCCTTATCTTTCTTTAAAAAATGCCAATATTTTCTAAAAACCTTTTTAATTAAAACACTGTTTTCATTAAAATCACAAAGGAAAGGAACTCCTTTCATCGCTTCTTTCTTAGTTTTGTATTGTATAAGGTCATTTTGATTCACCATTCTCAAATCTCTTATTAACCCTTCCAGTTCAACCTTATCATAGCCTTTATCCATAAACTCTTGTTTGAGAATCCCCACCTGTTCTTCAAAAACCACGTCGTCTGAACAATTCCTGCGTAGCCTAGTGAACTGACCCTTTGGGATTCCCTTCAACCATATCATGTTATGACAACTAGTCTTGTCAATATATGTATTTGTGTCTACATCTTTAAAATAGGTTTTCGTCTCTAAGGCCCCATCTTTCACATAGATCTCCAGGTCAAGAAAATAAATTCTCTCTCTACTCCACTCTTTCTCAAGTTTTATGCCCCATTCTTCATTATCCAAACTTGTTAAGAAATCCAACAGTTCCACTTCATCCCCCCTCCATATAAACAGCAGGTCGTCTATATATCTCCTATAGAAGGGGACTCTGTTCTGCGCCCAGTCACGCGAACCATAGAAAAAACTGGTTTCCCAGCCTGCCATATAAAGGTTCGCGTAACTGGGCGCAAACCGAGTACCCATGGCTGTTCCCCTCGTCTGAATATAGAATTCTCCATCAAATTGAAAATAATTATTGTTCAATATGAACTCTATCCCGTCCATTACAAAATCTATCTGTTCGTTTTCCAAACTTCTAGACGTAATTAGTTGTTCCTTAACCACTTCCATTCCTTTTTTATGGGGAATATTACTATATAACGAATTTACATCACACGTTACTATAAAGTACTCATCCTTCCACTGAACCTCTTTTAATCTTTGCAGTATGTCAATGGTATCTTTAGTATAGGAAACTATATTTTTAACGATGGGCTGGAGAATCTGATCAACATATTCTGACAGGTTACTGGTGATCGAATTGATCCCCGAAACGATGGGTCGCCCTGGGGGATCAATTGGATTTTTATGAATCTTAGGTAATATATAGAATGAAGGAATCTTCGGATACAGATTATGGAGAAATTTGTGTTCCTTGTCAGTTATAATAGATTTCTCTTTTCCTTCATCCAATAGTCTCTTCAATTTTATTTTGATCCCATTAGTTGGATCCCCTTTTATTACTTGATATGTTACACCATCCTTGAGTATCTTATTAACTTCCAAAACATATTTTTCTTTAGATAGAATCACCACACCTCCCCCCTTATCCGCAGGTTTAATCACGATACTATCGTCTTGTTCTAAGGCTCTCATAGCATCGTTCTCTTCTTTAGACAAATTATATTTAATTTTTTTATTGCTAATATTCTCCAGATCTGTCATGACTAGAGCTTCAAAAACCTTCATCTCCTCTGAGATGTAGTTGCGTGGAAAAAACGTAGATTTGGGTTTCAAGGAGGTATGTGTGAATTTACTATCTGTTGAATGGTTTTCTAAAGGAGTTTTCATAAAGAACTTTTTTAGACAAAGATTTCTTTTAAATTTCTGCAAATTGACAAAAACATTAAATTTGTCCATTCTGTTAGTAGGAGCAAATTTTAAACCTTTCTGGAGTACTTTAATCTCAGGTTTAGTAAGTACTTTACTACTTAAATTAAATATTCCTTCCAAATTTATCGTCTTTCTCTTTTCTCTTTGTTGTATCTTTCTTCCTGCCCTATTTCCTCGTCTGATCTTTCCCATCTTCTTTTTCTGTCGTTTTCCCTTAATCTTAAATTTCCATCCCTCGAAATTTGGTTTCTTTCCCTCTCTCTTGAATTCCCATCCCTCAGATTTTGATGTCTCTCCCTCTCTCTGGGTGGATTCCATAAAAAATCCTGTTCTTCCTGACCAGTGGATAGGGCTTGAAATCTATTTGAAAGGGGGATTGGATTTTTAATAGTCTCATGGAGATCATTTCTATAGCCTCCTCCACTTCTACCAGAAATTCTGGCAGTTGTGGAGTGGTGTTCATTATTACCTAAAGGCATCATGTTGGGATTGTGGGGCTGATCTGATGGGAAATTTCTTCTCTGTATAGGACCCCCCATATATTTATTCCAAGATCTATTGTTCCCATGATAATTCGATGTATTAGTTTGGGAGTGATTTGAATAACGGGGTCCTCTGTTATACGGTTCTGGATAACTTCTCTCCCATGTTCTAGGTCCATATGATCTCACAAAATTTAAATGGGAGGGTCTATAGTTTCCCGTTTCATACCCCTTATGTATGTTACCTTTTCTATAGTCCTCAACATCTCTCTCATATTTTCTTTTTTTGGTGGACAATACATCTGTTTCTATTTTCTGCAGTTTCTCCTCAAGAATTTTAGAGATAGTTATTACTTCATCCTTAGTTTTCTCCTTTTCTATTAAAGTGGAGAGTTTTTCAATTTCTGCGTTCACTTTAGGTAGCTTTTCCTTTCTTTTTATTATCACATAGTCCATCATACTGACTGCAAAACCCTCTAATAATTTATTCCACCCTGAAACAAAATCAACATCATCTTTATCTGAGGTTGGTGTCTTTTGGAATCTTAATCCCCTAGGTGTAATACCTTCTTTCTTATATTTTTCCAGTGTTGCTATTTCCAACTTGATTTTAATTTCTTTGACTAAACATTTCTCATATTCAATCAAAGGTTCCTTAATATCATCTGTGTTGATCGACTCCACTATATCTATATGACTATTACCAAAATAAGTTTCCACATTGGACCCTACTTGGTTCCTGAAACTGTTTAGAGACATATTCCCGGGCTGCTATATACACCTATAGAGAATTTACCATAAATCGAGTACAAAAGAAAAAAAGGAGGGTGAAGCGCCCACCGGAAAAGTGTCTATCCCACTCGCTGAATGCTGTGTATGGGGGTTTCTCTAAATACCCGAGTGACAATTATATGAACAGGAATACAACACAGCGCTTTAAGAGACCGAAGTCCAAAAAAGACAGTGGGGTAGACACTCAATATGTCCGTAAACAGAAGGCGCTGTCTTTAGGAATGGATCTTCTCGAAAATGCAGATGAAGTGTGCACTGTAGGGAGGAAACACAAAAAGGAGGGACCAAAATTGCGCAGTATAACAGCACCCAGGATGAAAGTGATGTATATTGATGAAAAACTCACATTCTGTGGAGCCTACAACCGGCTCTTAGGAATAAGGCGGGCTGGGACTTTATATTAGGTGCCCATAGGACCTTCAAGCGACTTCTCCGGTGATCTCCAAATATAGGAACACTGTAGAAAAATTGGCAGAAACCAAAAAAAGGCACCTCCTAGTGCAATAAATCACAAACAACTTTGTATTTTAGAAGGGAATAGCCAAATTCAAACTCACACTCGATTGAGCCTCTATTGGCTCCGTCACAATATGCATAGGGAATCATAAGGTGTTCCCCAAACATTCTTTTGCAGGAGTTATGGAGGCAGACAGCAATTAGAGTTGTTTAAAAATTAAAAACATTTATTCACTTTAAAATAGATAGATCATATCTACCAGACCAAAGACCAGGACGCGTTTCGCCAACAAAGGCTTCCTCAGCTGGTAATCATATGTCTGCTCTTGCTGCTGCCTTTTTATACAATACACATTTAATTAACAATTAAAAATTCAATCACTTAAAATTCATTATACCTGAAATCAGGTGTGCTTAAGTGGCGCCCGCCATTTTGCGCATGTCTGGAGGGTCTGCGTGCCACCCCGAAACGCGGAAGTGATAAAGTAAACACAGATTAAGAAAAAATATATTCATCATATTAAAAGCATTGCGCCCGCCATTTTGCGCATGCGCAGTTGTCCTGCGTTTCAAACTGAGACGCAGGATCTCCAAAGTGCCGTGCAACTCCGATCATGACCTCGGAAATAACCATCTCTGATCAAAAAAGTAGGGGACACACACCCAACAGACACCACAAAAAAGGGGCCCATAAATCGAATAATCACATATACAGAATATGTATTCTTTTGTACACTGCATATACTGTACAGCTCTGCGATTCCCTCAAACACACTGCATATACTGTACAGCTCTGCGATTCCCTCAAACACACTGCATATACTGTACAGCTCTGCGATTCCCTCAAACACACTGCATATACTGTACAGCTCTGTGATTCCCTCAAACACACTGCATATACTGTACAGCTCTGCGATTCCCTCAAACACACTGCTTATACTGTACAGCTCTGCGATTCCCTCAAACACACTGCATATACTGTACAGCTCTGCGATTCCCTCAAATACACTGCATATACTGTACAGCTCTGCGATACCCTCAAACACACTGCATATACTGTACAGCTCTGCGATACCCTCAAACATACTGCATATACTTTTACAGCTCTGCGATTCCCTCAAACACACTGCATATACTGTACAGCTCTGCGATTCCCTCAAACACACTGCATATACTGTACAGCTCTGCGATTCCCTCAAATACACTGCATATACTGTACAGCTCTGCGATACCCTCAAACATACTGCATATACTGTACAGCTCTGCGATACCCTCAAACACACTATATATACTGTACAGCTCTGCGATTCCCTCAAACACACTGCATATACTGTACAGCTCTGCGATTCCCTCAAACACACTACATATACTGTACAGCTCTGCGATACCCTCAAACACACTGCATATACTGTACAGCTCTGTGATACCCTCAAACATACTGCATATACTGTACAGCTCTGCGATACCCTCAAACATACTGCATATACTGTACAGCTCTGCGATTCCCTCAAACACACTGCATATACTGTAGAGCTCTGCGATTCCCTCAAATACACTGCATATACTGTACAGCTCTGCGATTCCCTCAAACACACTGCATATACTGTACAGCTCTGCGATACCCTTAAACATACTGCATATACTGTACAGCTCTGCGATACCCTCAAACACACTATATATACTGTACAGCTCTGCGATTCCCTCAAACACACTACATATACTGTACAGCTCTGTGATACCCTCAAACATACTGCATATACTGTACAGCTCTGCGATTCCCTCAAACACACTGCATATACTGTACAGCTCTGCGATTCCCTCAAACACACTACATATACTGTACAGCTCTGCGATACCCTCAAACACACTGCATATACTGTACAGCTCTGTGATACCCTCAAACATACTGCATATACTGTACAGCTCTGCGATACCCTCAAACACACTGCATATACTGTACAGCTCTGCGATTCCCTCAAATACACTGCATATACTGTACAGCTCTGCGATTCCCTCAAATACACCGCATATACTGTACAGCTCTGCGATACCCTCAAACACACCGCATATTACTGTACAGCTCTGCAATTCCCTCAAACACACTACATATACTGTACAGCTCTGCGATACCCTTAAACACACTGCATATTACTGTACAGCTCTGCGATACCCTCAAACACACTGGTTTTTATCCCCAGTCCGTCCCTGGGTCAGACTTTGCCCTAGTTTCTCTTCCTTTAAACGCTCCCTGAAGACTTTCCTATATAGGGAAGCCTACCACCATCCAGTCCATCACTCCCACCTTGCAGTTCATCACTCCCATCTTGCAGTCCTCTCCTGTTTCCACCCCCAACCCTTGTAGATTGTGAGTTTCCACGGGAATAGGGCCCTCGTTTCCTCCTGTACTGGTTTGTCAAATGTTGTTCAATGTATTGTAACCTTAACTATATTGTGCCCATTGTACAGCGTTGCGGAATATGCTGGCGCTTTATAAATAAAGAATAAAATAATAATTATGAGAAAGCATTGCTGATTAGAGTACTGAAGATACCGTCGCGCACATGACTATGCAAATGTTCCATTCAGTATACTTATTTTTTAATATTCTGGCTATATTTTTCTCCATTTTTGGTTTTAAATCTACCGTCGAGTGCCCTTATAACAAATCAGAAGGATGTATCTGGCTATTGCCCAGGCACATCAAATTCCAAAACCCTGCAAATTGCAAAATATGTCATCTAAAATGTATTTAATGGCTGGCCTCACTTTCTGTAAAAACACAAGGGGGTGGGTGTTTCAGGGGACTGGTGTCACTGTCAACCATTGTCAGGATGCCTGATTAGCTGTGTAAGGCATGTGCCAATCTGTGCACAGCCATCACACCGAAAGTGAGCAGGCTCATGGCTTCTCATCTCAACAGTGCAACTTTGTTGTCATCTGGTGGCAAAACTTTGAACTGCATCCTCAACTTGAAACAACACAAATGGCTCCATCTATAAAAGGTCAGGAATCTTGTTTTATTATTAATGCTACAACATTAAGAGGTAATATAAGTAATGATCCATTAAGGTAATTATTGCACTAATCATGAAACGGTAACAGAAGCGAAGCAATAAGAAACCCCATAAGACGTTTATTCCTGTATTTTCCAGCCCAAGAAATCTCAGTGATTGATGAGCTAGAAAGGGTGAATTGGAGCATAAATAAACATTCAAATTGCATTTAACCACATAATGACTGTTTTTTTCACACCGTTTCCCTTCATTAATACTAGATTTTACCACTTTAGCTCTGTAGTACTTTCACTATGGATACCCACTGTTTTTCATAAATGTATCCATACATATAATATATATATTAGCAGACAGACAAGGCTTTTAGAGACACCTTTTATGCACATATAGTTCAATTATCAATATGACTAGAGTGCTTAAAAAAACTGGAAAAATTAAACATTTATAGTTTTTTTTCCTGCAAACATCTCTAGACAATTAGTGCAATATAAGAAGAATAAATCAAAATAGAAGAATAAACTCAACCTGATTTTATAAAGAGCCAAGGACCAGTAGGTCCATAAGGCAAATTAGGCGATTATCTATTAGTTTTAACTTTATACAGGCCCTAAACTCAATGAGTACATTAATTTAAAAAATGAAATATGAGGGGAAAAAAAAGCAATTTGTATCTTTTAATGGTGGTCCAACCCCCCATAAAATGTAATCCTACCCTAGCTACAGCTTTATCCCTAGCCTTCACCACACCTTCTAAATAATACCTCTACACCAATCCTACCCCTAAACTATACCTCCATACTCAAATTCTACTGATTACCAGTAGCCCTAAACCAGGGCTCAAAATTTCAAGTCCCAAGCTACTAGCCAGACCATAAGGCTGGTGTCAGACGAGCGTAGTGTTCACGTCCGTGATTGCGCCTAAAAGTACGTCCGTGATAGCATGAAAGAAAGTCCATTGGAGCCTGACACATGAAGTACGTCCGCACTGAACTGCGGACGCACAACGGCCGCGGCAAACGGACGCAGGTTAGGCAAGACCGTAATACTGCTAGAACGGACGTGCGGAGTGCGCTGCGTCCACAACGTCTGCATAGCTCTGTGTGTGAGTGATGGAGCATGGTCAGACGGACTGCATTTATACGTCCAGCATTTTTGACGGACAGAATGTTTTTTCATTGTAATTTATTTTTCCCTCCTACATCCGTCAAAAATAACTTCAGTGAAAAAACGGACTGTGTGACCACTACTGCGTCATCCGTACTGACGATGTCCGTACTGCACGGACGTACAGTCTGTAGAAATCACGCTCGTCTGACACCAGCCTTAGAGTTACTCGCCACCAGTTGCCCCACCTACCCTGCCCTAAACTCCGCCCCTAAACACACCTTAAATTATCTTATGAAATTACACTGTTAAAGGTTTTATTCAGAATAAAGTTACAAAATAATAAATAACATTAATACCCAAGCATCAGATACATGTATACCCAGGCACCAGACCCAGACAAGTAGTTTCATCCATTAAGTACAGACTCCTCTCCAACAGTTTTTAGGACCAAATTAATTTGGTGTTTATGCATCCAATATATCAAGTGGAACCTAATACTCACATTATTTATATGCCAGGTTATCAATAAAAGTTAGAAGACCCCAAAGTCAGTTTTCCCCCTTGGATGCTGATATAGATGAATCCATTAAGTTTCGTCTGCGATACTTCCATCCCCATTTTCTCTTTTTTTTGCTCCTCCTGTATCACTCATCTCTTTCTTTATAAATAGGATTTATTTTGCATAACCTCAAATGCCTCATAACCTCACCACCATTTCACCAATTATGGCCTCTAGCGGGAGTTGTAGTAGCGGCGCTGATTCTGGCGTCACTTCCGGCGCGCTGACAGCTTGTCAGCTTTTTACTTTCCCTTAGTTTACACCAGGGGTGGGGAACCTTTTTTCTGCCAAGGGGCCCCCTTTAATTAATTTCTCTCCCCACTTGAATTCACTTCTCCCTCCCTTTAATTTCTTTTGCCCAATTAATTTCTCTCTCCCCATTTATTTCATTTCTCTCTCCCCAATTATTTCATTTCTCTCTCCCCATTCATCTCCTCCTCTTCATTCATCTCCTCCTCTTCATTCATCTTCCTTTCCATTTCATTTCTCCCCCCAATTCATCTTTCATTTCATTTCTCCCCCCCAATTCATCTTTCATTTCATTTCTCCCCCCCCTAATTCATCTCTTTCTCTCTGTTATGCTCTCTGCTTGCTATAACACTCTCCATTTCACCCCCTGCTGTTTATTTCATCTCTCCCCCCCCCCTCCACTTACCTGACCTGGAGAGTAATAGAATGAGGGGGCGGAGATTATCCTTCACGCTGTGCCCGGAAGATAAGGGGCCCAGCGTGAAGGAGAAAGATCCAGTGTGCAGCAGGATGGGCTGATAAAGGTGCCTAGGGTGAGTGTATTTGCAAACCCCCCTCCCTCCCAGGAAATGATTCCGGCCAAGTCCCGTTTGCTGAAAAAAAAAAAAGCAGACTGGCTGACCTGAAGAAGAGAAAAAAAAAACAACACGGCCGCCGGCTGAAAGCGCAGGCAGCACGATAGACTTTATCATGCTGCCTGCGTGTGCAGTTTTACTCGCCAGCGCTCAATTTCCCCTCGCAAAACGCAAGTATGCGAGTGGAAATTTTGAGGGCTGCCCTAAACCATACATATCCCCCGACCATTCACCCTACCAGCTTCTAAACAATATCCCTTCACCTAACCTTACCCATAACTGTAACCCTATGCTCTCAAAATACTTGTGCACTCTCAGGTAGGAAAATGTGTTTCGGAATTTCGGAATTTTCACGAAATTTCCCGATTCGTGTTTTCGGATGTGGCCGAATTTCCGAAAATTTTTAGATCCGAAAATGGCAGATCCGAAAAGTTTTCCGAGCCGAAACGAAATATTTTCGGAATTTTCGAATGGACTTGAAATGTGTCAAATCGAAATTTATTGCTTTGAAACGAGGAGAACAGACTTTCTGAAAAAACGAAAATTTCCGAACTTACGAAAAGTTGATACAAAAAACGAGCTAAGTGACACAAAAATACGAAAAATGATCGAAATTCCGAAAACATGTACAATTCCGAAAAACGAAAATTTCCGAAATCACGAAAAGTCGATACAAAAAACGAGCTAAGTGACACGAAAATACGAAAAATGGTCGATATTCCGAAAAAAAAAAGTACACGAAAAACGAATCGAGCCGAACCGAAACAGAAATCGGTCGAAACGAGCCGAATCGAAAGGTTTAAAAGTCCGAAAAAATCGAACCGAATCAAACCGAAAAAAAAATCGGTGCACAAGCCTACTCTCAGGCCCCTATTACATTCTTCGCGCAAGTGGTTTTGTTTGCGCAAATGCGCATTTACGCGAAGGTAAAAAACATTTGCACGCAACGTCGTATTACAACGTTCGCACAAACGATGCGCGTTAACGTTTAACGCGGATGGACTTGCGTGATGAACTGTGCGCATCCTATACTTAACATTGTGAGCGCAAATGCGTTAGTGCGCTGGTGTGCAAATGGTATTACAATCTTCGCGCAACATTTAACATTCAACGTTTGCGCGCATAATTTTAACGTCTTTGAAAAGCTGGTGGTAACTGCAAATCTGAACGTTCTGGCCGAAACCAAATACACCAGCACCAAAAAAAAAAATACAGCACAGTATAGTTACACATTCTACACATACCCAAACAAAAAAATTGTGAATTTGTGCATATTGTTTTTATTGCTGCAGCATGTATACTCAGATTTATTTTGACAGGCGCAAAAAGTTAAGTGAGTCAATTAAGGTAAATTGATGTCAATTAAGGTTCTTAATTCTGATTGGCTGAATCCCGCAAAAAAAACAGTCTGCTCACTGATTTACGTGCGCAACGTTACTGCACGCGTATTAAACTTTGTTTTGTGCGTCGTTTTTCCGAACGTTATTTTTTGACGGATGAGAAAATGCGTTTGGATTGGAATATCGCGTTAATTTTCGCTCGATAATGCTGGACGATGCGCGCAAAAAAATTTGCGCTGCGCGAACGAAATTGCGCGAGGAATGTAATAGGGGCCTGAATGTTTATCACATTTACATTTTCCAACCCTAATACCATAGGCAACGCTACTGGGTCACAAGGAGATAATCCCCCATACTTTCTCCCTTGCCCCCTCAGTGCCACTGTACTCTGCAACAATATTTTTCATATTAATTAATCTATATTTGCTATTACTGGAAAGGCCTAAACTCTGGCCTACAAAGTATAGGAGCTCTTAATGTATGATAGGTAGCATAAAATGGTAAACTGAGCTTGCGGCAAGTTCGGATTAGCAACTGCAGACGTTAAATTATGTTTAACGGCAAGACTGGAATAGAGCCTTGTGTATCTCCAAGTTAGTGGGTTAATATCATAAGAATGGTGTATTATAGGTCACCAAACCCTGACAAGATCTCCTCCGTTAGGGAAGCTTCCAATGGCCTTAAATATTACTTAGCGTGGGTAGTGCATAAAAATACCTGCAGAACTACCAGGCCCTGATAAGGACCTTCTGTGTGAAATTCTTCAGAGATTTGATTTTAGCAGAGCGAGGTATTACCAATGGAAGTACCTGGTCCTAAGAAGGACCTCTTCCTCCTGCACTAGGGGTGATCATCATCAGAGCTTCCGCCTCCAGGGGCTCTGAGAAGGGTGAAGATGGATACGTTAGCTTCTACAGAAGCAGCATCTGCTTTTACAAGAGCAGGGAGTGTGTGATGGAAATGCCTAGGAATGAGGCAGAACTCAGTTCAAAGTTGAAACTGGAATGAATCTTTATTCCAGCTCTCTCACACTCTTCATATATACAAGGTTTTTGGCAGGAAGAAAATAGCCACTCCAAGGGAAACACCAATGGTTCTACCTGAAGTCAATAGGGTGATTCTGCAACATACCATTGACCAATTACATAACTTTGGAGAAACAATGCATACACATAACTAAGTGGTTACTTTAAGGTTCAAATAAATACACAGCTTTATTGAAAAATATACAAGAGGACACAACTTCATCAGTGGACACTGACATGATAAATCCAGTGAACACAACAAGCACAGAAGATTTCCTACTATTATTTATTTGAGAGAAGCGCTGACTCCTCCACACCACCCTTGAAACTTACATGTTAATATATGCCCATACAGATTTCAGAGGCCATCAGAGGGCCACAAGCCTATACCTTCTTGGAGCAACACCATGTAGGAAAGGGATAGCTGAATTCAGTCGGGATCGTGGCTACATCCATTTACTCTGTGTCTGTATATATCATCTTGTATTTTGTACTTTGCATGAACTAAAGGAACCATTAGGTGGCGCCCTAATACAGAATCACTTTTGTCCATTTATTAACATGTAAGTTTGACCATTTGGTCATGTAAGATATCCCTGATGGTAACATCTCTATTCCCAGTAAAATCTACAAACATTTGGTGACATGTTTCAGCTCGCTGTAGGGAGGCACTTGACATATCATCACTGCATGGTATAACGGTAGCTTCTGTTTCTTGGCCCCATTCTGTCGCAAATAAGAGCGTTGGCTTCGGAATTAATATATCCTTGCTGGTTGTATCCCAATTGATCTCAGCATTGCCTCCATTTGTAATGGGTTTTTGCGTAGACCCACAAATTACCCCGTGGTTCTTTTACTTCAGTTACCTTCAGGCGCTCTGCAAGCTGATCCTGAGCTTCCGCTACCTGGGAGTTGGGGTACATGACTGCGGTAGTGTCTACACCCAACTGGACATCCAGGGTATGGATGTGGGAGCCAGTGGGGAACATATTTAAATGACCAATAAAACCAACACAGAGCTGTCTTTTTATAGAACTTTGTATTGCATAGCACAACTCTATGCAAAATTAAATGTAAACGCTAAATAAACGTAATGCAGTGGAACTAGTAAAGAATGCAAGATTCAGTATGAGATTAACCACCCACAAACAATACTGTGGCCTACCCTAGTCTTCACCGTAATTGCTGATGGGTACCATAGGTAGGTGCACGGAGTTGGGGCTCAGGCACGGAGTTGGGGCTCAGGATGATTGTAATCCACATTGTTTGTGATATGCTGTAAAGTTTCAGGTTCATAGACTGGTGTCTCTTACTCATGTAAGCAATGTTAGAGTTCCCTGTTGTAAAACAAGGGGGAGAGGTCTCAAGCTTACCACCCCACAGTCTGCAATCAGGTCTGTCCAGGAAGGGAAGCAGCTGCTCCACTGGGATTCCTTCACTCTGCACAGCAATCTCTGCCAGGAACAGTTCTGTGCATTGATCTGGATGCAGAGATCTGCTGGAAGCCTTTTTACAGGCTGCTTCAGCACTGGACACAGCAGCAAAAATACTCAGCCACAATCTTGTCCCAGTGCCCTCCTGCCCTTTTCTCCTCTGCAGCCCTGCTGCACCCCCCCCCCCAAAAAAAAACCCCATAGAGAGCAACCCAGTCTTGGATCTCCAGAGTAAATTGAAGGTTACCATTTGCTGGTTACTACTCAGGAATTGTAGGGTAGTCAGAAATACTGGTCCAAAAGTTGCCTGTCCTCCTTTGATTCTAGATGTCCATTATGTCATCGTAGATGTTAAGGTGGTGGAGTACTGGGAACTTTCTGCAGCACCTTATAACAGCATTAGCATAGTCTGTACTTTCCTCATTGCTGTAGAATTGCATCTTTGCCTACATAATGGTCTTTGCTGGCATTCTCCTATGAGATAGGACAAAGATAATGAAGGCAGTCTGCACTCTGTCACTAAAAACTGTAAAGTTTATTATTATGACCTTGTCTGTCATATCTGTCTGTCATAGCTCTTTTCTTGTACTGCTCCTGCAGAATAAAACATCTTATACTACAGCATCAACATTCCTGGGAGACTGAGGAAGAAGACATGCCTTTGAAAATTATCATCCTCAATTAATTATGTGATGTAGATTAAAAATGAACTCTCTCAGTGTAGCACACCTAAAGAGAAATAATAATTTAATATGCAAATGAGAAAATGCTAAATTTACTTCAGTAATAATTGCAATCTTCTTTAACCCTTTTGCCGCTGAGCCATTGCATCGTGTGCTGAATTAATTTTGACTTGTGTAGCGTTCACTCCCGGAGGAGCCGCTGAAAATGAACCACGGGTCAGTCTCCCCGCACTAGGGAATAAATATACTCCAGCACCGTTGTGGATTTTATAAATTATATAGTTTACTAAAGTAAAAGGCATATAATGAGACACGGTGTTCGTAGATATATTTACAGTATTTCGGATCGCGGTAAACGCGCAGCGGAAAAGGAAATACGAGGCTTCGTATTTCGGAAAAATGCGCGACCGAACAGAAAAAAAATACAATGCTTCGTAATTTCGAGAAACGCGCAGCGGAAAGAGAATACAATATTTCGTAATTCGAGAAACGCGCAGCGGAAAACAAAATAAGATGCGAATCTTTGCCCCTTTTTTTTTCGGATACTAGGGAGTGAGTCCCGAACAGGTTAAGTCCCGAACTGTGAGTGTATGTGTGTGTGTTATGGTACCCGGGTACTATTCAACTGGCCAGTGAATCTCTTAAACGATGTCTTCGACTAGTCAAGTTGGGGCCCTGTGGGTTTTAGAAATAAATAACAGCGTGCTTTCTTGACTTTATAAAACCGGCCTTGGAGGCCTCTCACCCATCCACTAGATCACCAAGGTTCCTCTGATCCAGGACGTCCCTCCGCTCGGTGCCCTGCTGGGATACTGGCTACTGGATCCGTTGTCTGGCGCTCTCTGCTCCGACAGTGGCTGGTCCAGCTACCGCCTGCTCTCCCATCCAATGGTCCTGCGGTACTCCTTACTCGAGGATCCTCCGCTTCCTTCACAGCAGCTTGGGTAATGTCTGTGGATCACTGGGTCTCCTTCTTGCAAGGCTGGATAACCCCACTTGGAATCCTGATAGGCCGCACTTGCGCTCCGGCCTAGTCACGGTTCCGCTCTGCAGCACTGTGTCCTCTCTCATGCACTCCCTGGCGCGCTCTGCCAGCTATCTCCACGAGGCTCAGGATGTACAGCATCTGTGTCCCACCCACTTCCTGTGTCTGTTTGCAAAGCATGCCGGGAAACGTAGTCCCAATGTTCAGTGTCTCTTATCGCGCTTGTCTCCCTCCGGTGGCCAAAAATAGGTACTGCCACAGTAAGGGTTTAAACACAGCGCTACACTTGTTTTATTGTAGAACAATATCTACAATTTTGTTTCAGCGAGATAGGTAGATTCAATATATTATTACTATGGCATATCATGTCAGAATGCTACATCAAAAAATGTCAAGAATTTCAAAATTTACATCATGTAAATAAATGTTACCACATTTGATCATTTAAATCTTTATATATTCTATGAGGTATTTCCTTTTTAGGAATATTAGTTAGTGAATTTTTCTAAGGAAATAAGCAATTTTGGAAAGTCTGGTTTTAATTGCAATTTTCAGCATTTTTATAGATAAAAGAGAAAGTACAATGTTCACAGTGCAGGATACTAAGTATAAAATTACAGAAATGCAAACTCCTTACAGAAGAAAATGGTTGCTCTATCAAATAGTAGATTTTGGTTAGATATCGTAACAAAACTAAACTTGAGGCCAGTAATACAATACACTGAGAACAAAAGATGACATTTGTTTAAGGTATTAATAAGAAGAGAAAAAAAAAAGGGAAAAGGAGGGCAGGTGGGAGAGGTCAATGGGGAATGGACGTACTGTATGCCCATTCAGGGCAATGTTGGATCTCTGAACCATGGGGCCCAGATCTGCAGGTAGGTATTGAGGAGTGTCATGCAGTGCTGAAGTAAGTTGCTCCATAGTATGGATGACGGTAAATATTTGATACAGTTCCTGAGATAAGGGCAGAGTTGGCTAGTTCCAGTGCCAAGCCAGCATTTTGCAAGCTGCTAGGGAAACACGGGCTATAAGTTTGTACTCACACCTCTGGAATCCCTCAAGAGGACGAAACAAGAGAAAAGTCCATGGAATAACCTCTACAGGTTTCTGCAGAGCTTGAAGCCAGTCAGTTATAGTGGTTCAATAAGCGTGTATATTGGACTGCCACCACTAATGATAATATGTCCCAGGTTGACCGGAGCCTCTCCAACACAAATATATTGTATATCCACTGTACGATCCAGAGGTCGGGTTGCTGGTAAGACATGGGGATGCACTAGGGTAAAGGTAGCCCCAGAGTCTCTGAGTCCTTCTGCTAGGCGCCCGTTAACCCGTACTGGTTGGTAGTGGTGCGCTCTGTTGTCTACCTCGGGTGGCTGGATGGGGGAGATCACCTGGTAATCCCCACAGTCTGGAGGTGGCCATTGGGAAGTTTGGGCCAGCATGTTGTAGTCCTCAGGGTAGACAGGTGGGACTACACCAGCACCATCTCCGCGGTAGCTTATGCAGTGAGCTTGCTGAAGTTCAAAGTGATCTTGGGTGTCTGGGTGAGGACAGCGCTGGGGGCATTGTGATTTAACATGTCCCAGTTGGTGACAATAGTAGCAGGCCTTGCTGCCAATGTTGTTCTGAGGTGCGAAGCTGGGTGGTCGAGGGTGGTTCGAGGTGTTGGGGGTCGGTATGGCTTCCAGACTGGGGGGCTCTGCCGAAGCAAGGGTTGCGGAGTGGCTTCAGAGTACAGGTGGGTGGAGCACCCCAGGGGTCATCTAATGTCCACACACTTGTCTGCCAGCTGAGCAGCTTCTACTAGGGTATGAGGATCCTGGTCCCGGACCCAATCTGGTACTTCCGTGGCAGTCAGTTCAAAAAATTGCTCCAGGAGCATTTGTTGGAGAGCATCGTCTAGAGTGACAGCCTGGCATCCCTGTAGCCAGTTCCGTCCTGCCCTGTCCATATGGTGGGTAGGGATGAGCTGTTCGGTTTGATCAGTTCGGAGTTCGAACCGAACTTTGGTTGTTCGAAAGTTCGCAAACTTTTTGGGTGTGTTCGGTTCAAGTTCGCAAAAAAAAAGAAATTTAAAAAAAAGTATAGAAAATGCTTAAAAAAATACTAAAAAATCTAGAAATTAGGAGACTCTTTACTGCAGAATATTATAAGCAACGGTTTATTAGATATTGAATTAAAAACTAATGTGTACGTGCAAAGATTCTTAACTCTAAATGACCTGTGTTTTTCAAATGGCATAACAGGTGTTTTTAGTCTGGTCTAATCAATTTGATACATTGTAGACTATACTGAGGGGGTGGGGTGGTGTCTGCTTCTGATTGAAATTTGAGAAGTGTTAATTTCCCTCCTAAAACTTCTAATATGCTGTATTTCACCGCTGTGTGCTCAGCTCATTTTTACCGCTTTCGCTCATCATGTTTAAAAGCGATTTTGAAGCCACATTTTGTTAAATGACCGAGATGTTAGATATCGTTCTTTCCGGCAGACTCCGCAGATTCATAATATATCATTTTTATATGTTTACGTCCTGTCCTGGCTGTATATTATGAAAAAAAAGCAATAAAAATTGAATTTGTAATCATCTGCAGTGTGTAAAGTGTTGTTTTTTTTTCACATTTTAGCACATGAGCGTTTGCGGTTATGTTTTCTATGGGGTGCGCTTGTACAAAAATTAGAAATGGGGACTTGTTACATTTTGTGGGGGGAATTACGTGATTTATAGCAAACACACCCCATAGAAAAAAATCATTAGTGCATCATCGTACACATTATAACTGCAATGTGAACAATATTGCTGCATTAATAAAAATAACACACAAAAAAAATACATGGTTTTATTTTATTTTTTATTTTTTTTACTTTATACCTGGTCATGTTGGGTATCATTCGAAAGGCCATGCTCAGGCCTTTCGATTGACACCCTCCATGACCCACTAGATGCCTGGAGATATCAGGGTTCAAATGAACCCCCTATCTCCACCAGGGGATTGGCCTGGGCAATATATATACGAAAGATGTGAGCTGGCCTGGGCAATATATATATATATACGCATGATGAAAATTTGCAAAGCATAAGGCACGCAAAGTGAAATTTTGATGTGTCTGAAATTGAAACTTACAGGGTTATCCAAAGAGATTCGAATTGCTTGAGAAAGGTAACCGAACGCTGAAAATCAGCGTTCGGTTACCTTTCCTGGCCATTCGGCTATCCAGAGAGCAGGCAATTCACCAAATCCTGGCGAATTGCCTGAACATACGGTGCCTGTTCGGTCCCTGTTCGAGGGCAGTGAAATCCCCATGAAAATGCACTGCTTCGGCTATTCAGAGAACACAAACCAGCAGTGAAAGGTTCCCCTAATGCCCTGCCATTCGGTGGTTTAATTCGGCAAATTTATTCAGGAGAATCCCATAGGCTTCAATGTTAAAAATATTCCCGTTTTAATTCAATATCTAATAAACCGTTCATTATAAAATTGTGCAGCAAAAAGTCTCTTTATTTATAGATTTTTTAGGATACTTTAAGCATTTTTCTGAATTTTTTAAAAAAAATTTAAAAGTCCGATTTTTTTTTTTTTTTTTTTCAGTTTACTTATTTTTTTTGTAACAGCCCTCTTTATTATCATTCCCTGGACCTCCTGTGAAAATTTCAGACATTTTCGCTCAGTAGTTTCTTTGCAAACAGCGTTTCATTTTCCCAGATTCATACAAATGGTTTTTCTAATTTATTCACTGCCTCCTCTACGTCACAGCTGCTTCGGCTCTGTGTGATTCGGCTCATGTTCGGCTCCTTTTCGGCTCCTGTTCGGGTTTTTCGAAGGTTAATCCAGATGTTTTTGCTTGTTTTCAGCTTGCATTCGGTTAGTTTTCGTCAGGTTTGCGGCAGCTTTTCCCTGCAATTCGGGGACCCTGTGCTGTTTGCTGAATACACCGCAGGGTCACCGAAATGCAATCGGCAAAAGGAACCGAATTGAAGAGAACGAAAAGTCACCGAACGTGCGGTGACTTTTCGAATCTCTTTGGATAACCCTGTTACAGTTGTGTTCAAAATTATTCAACCCCCAATGCTGTAAAGGGTTTTAGGGAATTTAGTGTACATTTGTAATTGTATTCAGAATGAAATCCTACAAGGACTTTTTAAAGAACCATATGCAACTAAAATGACATCAATTGGTTTTGTAATACCGTAGTAAATGTTTCTTTTGTCAATTCTTCATTGACACAATTATTCAACCCCTTAAAGACTACCACTCTGAAGAACAGAGGTTCAGTCAAGTGTTTTCAATCAGGTATTGAAAACAATTGTGGATGTCACGGAGCAGCAATAAAGCATAATAAGCACCAATTAGGCAGCTTTAAAATGACTGTGATACTCAGCTCCTTCTAGACATTTACTGGTGTGGTTACAAACATGGTGAAGTCAAGAGAATGGTCCAGGAAGACAAGAGAAGAGGTGATTACTCTTCACAGGAAGGGCAATGGCTATAAGAAGATTGCAAAGATGTTAAACATACCAAGAGAGACCATAGGAAGCATCATTCGCACATTCAAGGCAAAGAGCACTGTTGAAACGTTACCTGGTCGTGGCACAAAGAAGATGCTGACTTCGACTGCTGTGCGCTACCTGAAGCGTAGAGTGGAGAAAAGTCCCCGGGTGACTGCTGAGGAACTGAGAAAAGATTTGTCAGATGTGGGTACTGAAGTTTCAGCTCAGACAATACGGCGCACACTGCGTAATGAAGGCCTCCATGCCAGAACTCCCAGGCGCACCCCCTTGCTGTCTCCAAAGAATAAGAAGAGTCGACTGCAGTATGCCAAAAGTCATGTGGACAAACCACAGAAGTTTTGGGATAGTGTTCTGTGGACTGATGAAACAAAATTAGAACTGTTTGGGCCCATGGATCAACGCTATGTTTGGAGGAGGAAGAACAAGGCCTATGAAGAAAAGAACACCTTGCCTACTGTGAAGCATGGTGGGGGTCAATCATGCTTTGGGGCTGTTTTGCTTCTGCAGGTACAGGGAAGCTTCAGCGTGTGCAAGGTACCATGAATTCTCTTCAGTACCAGGAGATATTGGATGACAATGTGATGCAGTCCGTCACAAACCTGAGGCTTGGGAGACGTTGGACCTTTCAACAGGACAATGATCCCAAGCATACCTCCAAGTCCACTAGAGCATGGTTGCAGATTAAAGGCTGGAACATTTTGGAGTGGCCATCGCAGTCACCTGACTTAAATCCGATTGAGAACCTCTGGTGGGACTTAACAAAAGCAGTTGCAGTGCGCAAGCCTAAGAATGTGACTGAACTGGAGGCTTTTGCCCATGACGAATGGGCGAAGATACCCGTAGATCGCTGCAAGACACTTGTGTCAAGCTATGCTTCACGTTTAAAAGCTGTTATAACTGTAAAAAGATGTTGTACTAAGTACTAAGATTGAATGTCACTTGGGGGTTGAATAAAACTGATAATGATGTGAGCACAGAAAAGACATTTGTGGTTATTTCATTATAAATGTTATGTTATATTTGTCTGACCTACACGTGCCTCTTTGATTTAATTGTAAGCAAGATGACTGACTGATCAAAATCAATGTCAAACTGGCCAAAACACTCAATTTCAGTGGGGGTTGAATAATTTTGAACACAACTGTATGTGACAACTCTTATTTTTTTTTCGTTAATTTATATTTGTTCAATACAGTTAATTTTAATTTGTTTAATAGAGTTAATTTAAAATGGTTTAATACAGTTTATTTATATTTATTTTACCTTTACTATTGGTGCTTTTCAAGCTTTATTCTTAAGTAAAAAGAAATTTAGCAGTTTTATGTTGTCACTTTTTTTTTTTTGGGGGGGTGCAAGTAGCTGGTCTTGCCTAGGGCGCAAAATAGTCTAGCACCGGCCCTGACCGCATGGTCCACCCCTGCACTCTTCCACAATACCACAGAGGGGTTACTGTATGATGGCACTTGCTGGCCTGTCACCAAAGGCACAATATTTGGCTGCACTGCCACTGACGCCTGTATCAGATTCATATCCTCAGAGGGGTGAGACTGTGTGACGGCACTGTTGCCGACGCTAAAGGCCCAATTTTAGGCTAGGGTCAAACGAACGCATTTTTCGCAGCGAACGTCAAAAAGTGCGTCCGAACGCATTGAGGTGTTTTTTCACGGAAAGCGATTAAACGGTCATATGATGCGCATTTTTGTGCGTGATTTTTTACAGATCCAAACCAGGAAACTTCGGGTGTCTGGACGTTATGTTGGCCGGACATGAGCAGCGTCTGATGTCTCCTAATCACGCACATACGCCGCTATGCGGATGCAGCGCACTCTGTACGTCAGTACTAGCGGTTCAGCGTTCTCGAAAAAATGCGTTCATTTTCCACTTGCGTTGCGCGGCCGGACTTTCGTGCGGCCGTACTTCGTATATTGGCTGTCATTGCGTGTCATTTGCTGCTAGTGCGGCCGTGATTAAGTGCGCCTAAACGCACGTTAAAAATGCGCTAGTCTGACCCCAGCCTTAAAGCACCTATTGTTACTTTCATCCAAAGACTGCATAAGTTTCACAATAATTTAGCCAAAAAAATCACTAAACTTTTTCTGCGTGTCCGAAAATGTCTCCTCTTTTCATACAGACTGCCGCCCCAAGCAGTTGTTTATGGATAGATTAAAGGAAAAGCATTTACCGTCATTTGAAACGTCATTTTTTTGTTTTTAAGTGTTTCTATACATCCTAGAAATCCGCCACTTCACGGGCAGGTTATGGGGACCTCCTAGGCACGATATTTAAAGGAGTTTTTCATTTTTATTTTTAACCCTTATTTCATGGAAAACTCGCTGTCCCTTTAAAAATGTTTTTTTTTTTAAACTTTTTGTCCTTGTTACCTGTCCCCCAGGGCACTACCCGGACCCCCATACACCTTTTATGGCAAATATGTAGCATATATGCCCTCTTGGAGGGCACTCTAAAAACCGAATTTTCAGCCCCATTGACTTGTATTGAGTTCGAGTTCGGGTTCGGATTCGAACATTTGGAAAGTCCGAACTGAACTCGGGGGGTTTTCGGCTCATCCCTAATGGTGGGCCCATTCAGGGCATCATTACATTATTAATGCTAAAACAGGGACGCTAGGGAGAAAACCTGCGCTTGTAGGTTTCTGCTTTGCATCCCCATTTTAGCGTGATATTACGATGCAGGCGCTGAAAAAGCAGCCTGCATCGTTATCGGGCTCTAAACCCCGGGAAGCGCCGCCGCGAGCATCCTCTCGTTGGAGTCTATAGGACTCCATTGAGTTTCTGCTCTGTCGGTCACATGAGGTGAGATCCGGCAGGTCGGCGTAGTGATCCGCAGAGAGAGACTGGGGGTGAGCGGTAACGTTAACAAAAGGAATGTAATGGTGCCCTCAGTGTCAGGGCCGGATTTATATTTAGGCAGAGGGCCAACAGGTGCCTGCCACAAGGGGGCGCCTTGCTCTGTGTGTGTGTAAAAAAAAAAAACATTTTATATATATATATATTTAGATTTTTTTTACAATTTGCAATAATTTAGACCACTGTATCTCTGGAGTCCTAAGAGCTAGAAGGACATAGGAGGTATCATTGGAACGACCTGCTTATAGCCTTCCAGTGATCAGTGGCGTAGCGTGGAGGGGGGCCTCGGGGGCAGTCGCCCTGGGTGCATTTTTCTTAGGGGGCGCAAAATTTCAAAAGAAATTTGAACCACTAATATTTTCCAGCAGGGATCAGCATGGTGACTGCCAGTTTTGCCATGCCGGCGGTGGCTTAGCACTCAGCGTCCAGAAGGGAGGACCAGGACAGAAAATTCTGGTCCTGTCCTGACTCCTCCTTATCACTGACATGAGTCACATGAAGCAGCACAGCATTATTTGACGGAACACCCTGTGCCACGCTTGTCAGCCCCCCTTGAAGCCCTGTTCCAGCCACCCCGCTGCTGGCAGCCCTGCAGCCACTGAACAGGAAGGAGGGAGGGAGGCGCCTGCCCTGCAGCACATTTAAAATCTGGTCTCCACTAAGCCCCCTGTACAGCTCCCCTCCCCCGGGCCACCAACAACTCCACGCAGGTAGGCAACACTGTATGACACCCAGAGCAGCATGACCACCACACAGTGAGGGGGGTATTGGGGGTACAGGGAGGAGGTGGCTGAGGTTCAGGGAGAGAATGACTGGGGATACTGGAAGCGAGTGACTGGGGATACTTGGATAGAGAGAGTGACTGGGGGGTACTGGGAGAGAGTGACTGGGGGTGGGGGTCCTTGGAGAGAGAGTGACTGGGGTATTGGAAGAGAGTGGGGGTACTGAGAGTGACTGGGATACTGGGAGGGAGTGACTGGGGTTACTTGGAGAGAGAGTAACTGGGGGTATTGGGAGAAAGTGGGGGTACTGAGAGTGACTGGGGGTACTGAGAGTGACTGGGTTTAGTGTGAGAGTGGAACTATGCTAGGGTATACTGGTGACAGGGTGACCGGTAGCAGTGGCGTAGCGTGGGGGGGCATGTGTATTTCATTTTTTTATTATATCAGTATTTTGTTAATATACAATACATGTGCTTGTGGGGTAAGGGGGTCATGATGTGTTACCATGTCCACAGGTTGGGGGGGGGTGCACATTTCTTGCCTTGCCCCGGGCGCTGACAACCCACTCTGCGCCACTGCCAGTGATACCAAATATAACAAGGTTAGAGTTATATAAAATTTATATATCTTTTAAAATATTTTTTTTCCTTTTTTTCCCCTGCTATTCTGCATAGTGCATTCTGAATATATTCTATATTCTTTATATACAATTATAAAGTGCACAGTGATGCTGCGCTAACTCACCTTCTCATTTTCCACACTACCAGCAAGTGTGTATCTGTATCTGGTGATGCAACCCATTGTTTCATTCACAACCTAGACCGAGGCGCTGCATTGAGCAGACACAGGGGGACTTTGCAACCCTGCATCTCTGAATGGTACACTGCACAAGGTTAAGTGAGATGTCTTTGGAAAGGTCAGAGTCTGGTCTTTACAATGATACAAACATGACCATGTACTGCATAAAAATAAAAAATTGAATAAAGTAAATGCAAAATTATTTTTTTCTACAGCAGAGGCATTCTTTGCTTTTACAGTACATATAAAACAAACAATGCAGCGGTCTTCATTGTCCCACTCATTTAACAATTCTACTCCACTGACTTCCTAACTCCCTACCCCCTCTTCTACTACAGTATGTCTTCCTTTTCTACGGTCTTGGAGGAGGATGTCTCCGCAGTTCTCATGTCCTCCTGCCAAACCACCTGTCCACTTGACCCCATCCCCACACACCTTATTTGGTCTGTCCTACCAGTAATTGACCCTGCATTGACTCATATTTTTAACCTCTCCCTCTCCTCTGGTAGAGTCTTCCCCTCTGCTTTCAAACATGCTCTGATCACCCTCATTTTAAAGAAGCCATCTCTTGTCCCCACCTCCCTCTCAAACTACCGTTCCATCTCTCTGCTCCCCTTTGCCTCCAAAATCCTAGAATGCCTGATCTATAACCAGCTCACCGGTTTTCTCGCTGCTAACACTCTACTCGATCCGCACCAGTCCGGCTATCGATCCCAACAATCTACTGAGACTGCTCTGACCAAGGTGACTAATGATTTGTACCGATGAGAGACTGACTGGGAACGAAGAGGCTTAAGCATGTTCTCTGTTTAAAGAAAATTGTAGAAAGTTGGGAGGAGTTACAATGGTTCCCCTTTTGTTTCAGGATTATCGCTGGGATTGGGTCTCGGGGGCAGATAACAGAAAGGGGAGGGCCAGGGGTAATAGAAAAGGGTAAGCAAAGGACAGATGAAATCAGTCTAACCTTTGTCTTTTTGGACAGCCAACTCCATTTTACAATCACCATCAGCATATGAAAACCAACTACTGGATAAGTATTACTGGCTGTATCAATCTGTTATATATTCCCTATTATTATAGTCTGCTAAATATATATATATTCCTAGTTCTATTATTACTTGGATAAATAGGTGCAGGTTTTTCCATTGTATTGATTTGTAGGTTTTATTTAGTAGATGCTTTTGATATTCGTTACACTTTGCAATACTGTATTCCCTTGTTATTTTGTGTAGTATCTGCGTGATAGTAATTATGAATAGGTTAATTGTTCTGGTATAACTCAGTTGTTGTTTGGTATGTTATTTGGTGCATTTGGGATCAGTAATTTTGCCTGTGTCTGTCTGAAGATTGCTGTGCCTTTATAGTTAAAGTGCTCACTCTAGTAAATGACTGACGGTCAATTTTAAGAATCACGCACATGAATAGTGGGTGTTTTAGCACCAAATAGCACTCCAAAATCGATACATTTTAATGAGCTGCAG
This sequence comes from Leptobrachium leishanense, assembly GCA_009667805.1. Taxonomy (NCBI): domain Eukaryota; kingdom Metazoa; phylum Chordata; class Amphibia; order Anura; family Megophryidae; genus Leptobrachium; species Leptobrachium leishanense. The sequence goes on from RXON01005032.1 coordinate 40,901, forward strand.
TCATTTTTGTACTGAACAGGCCGGAAGCATACAAAGCAACCTGTGATAAAACGGCCGCCCCAATGTTTATTTGCAAGTATTTTGCTTTACAGTTTATTATCTCTGTATATAGTGTAGAGTGTTGTGTGATGTGCTATGCTGTTGTCAAAGTGTGTATCTGTATGTTATAGTTATAAGTTGTTATATTTTGCACTCATTAAACAGTAGGAGAGGCCCCTTGCTCAAGAGCTTGCACTCTAACATCCTGGGTTTCCCTAAGCACACTGTTTAGAGAAGCAAGGGTAAACATTCCATTGTGATGACTGTTATTTCTATTTTCCAGTGACTGGAGCTTTTCTATTGTCCAGTGGCTGGAGCCTGTTGTTATCTGTAATGTATTCTGGAAGGGAGGGGGGTTGTCTCACCTGGGTGTATGTGAAATGAATAAAGTAACTCCAAGAGCTAAGCAATAAGTTGATGAATAAACTCATTTGTATACTGTATTTAAGTTCACTATACTAATTGAGGCAATTTTTGAAGTGACACAGCAGTAATGTACAATCTTTTTTGCGCAGTTGCTACAGTGTGAGTAAATAATTATTTCGGAACGCTAACTTTGTCTTTATTGGGGGAGAGGAGAGACTTATCTCCGAAATGGAGGAAACATGAGCAACAACTCCCTCATCTTTCCCACTCGTACCATCATCATAAGAAAGCCTGGGAGTGGATAAGTATTAAGTGTATTAATTCTGTGAATTTGTCACTATTTTGACATTATACTGTATGTGTGTGTGTGTGTAATCTATTTCGTTAAATACGCACTAATTTACCCATTATAGTGATTTGCATTTTAGCTAGAATATGCTCGTTGATATTTGCTTCACTTTGTAATACTTGATCAAACCTTATTATTTGTATAGTCTGTATGATCTTATAAACATAGGTAATCAGTGACCGCATGGCTGGCAGCCATCTTAAACCTCAAAAAGTCACATGGTCTGCTGTCAATGAGGAAGTGCGGCAGCAGTAACTGTATAATCTGTTTAAACTTACATTTGCGCAACTAAATTAATCCAGATGGTTTCTGCCAGACTTATGAATATAACAATTACTAACCAAATACACATCTAAATGTGTCTGTTATAATTTCTGAAGAGGCTTATCAACTAAACAGTGATTTTGTATGTTAGCAAATGCTGTTTCACTATTTTGGGTAGGTTGACTTAACTTCGGGCCTATAGATTAATATACTAAGCAAGAAACCGTTTCATTGGTAGACGTGGGTTAAAGACGTGGGTTAAAGACTTGGTAAAGGATTCCAGGGCTGGCGAGCCTTAAGATGGAGGATAAGGAGAATGGAGTAAGGGTTTTTTATGGAAGACTTCAAGATACTGATTAGGGGTGAAGCGAAGGGGGGTAGGAAAGTAAAGCAGTTGAAATCAGCATATGAACTGCCAGAAATATTGAGAGAAAAGTGGGGGAAGGAGGTGCTGTTAGGTAGAATGGCTGGTCCGTTAGAGAAGTCCCCATTTAGCTTAACCCAGAGGGCATTCGAGGAATGAGGCTGTAACGTAGGGGTTCCTGTCCACGGGCAGACTGCTCCCCTTGAAGTCAGTATTCCGCAGAAGTACTGCTTATGGCCCAACTCAAAATGGAGACTACATTGATTTACATTGTGCAAGGGACACACACACAGAGAGGAAAGGTGCAGAGACAATGTAATCACATCCAGCTAGGAACAATGCATCAGATAACCATGAGCTGGGCGACCTTGGTTGCTGGGGGGGGGGCGAGGGGCTGCCAGAAGCATGTGAAAACAAAAGGAATCCATTACTTAGAGGGGGGGAGGGTATATTACACAAAGATTGGAGCGTAATACAGAGGTTAAGTGGAGGTATGCCCGGTGTTATGTAAGAGGTTATTTGGAGGCGGCTCCTGCAAACGGCCATATGTTTTTTGTTTAGATTTTTGAGGCATGAGGATGGAACCAATTTTGTCCAGGTTGCAATTCAAAGCGGCTGTGGAAAAGGCTGTAACGTTGCTGGGATGGAAAGAAACATAGAAAATGTCGGCAGATAAGAACCTTTTGGCCCATCTAGTCTGCCCAATTACATGGATACTTTACCTGGATTTATTTTTTGTTTAGGTTAGCCTTATGCCTATCCCATGCTTGCTTAAATTCAATTACTGTTTTGGCCTCTACCACTTCTACTGGAAGGCTGTTCCATGTATCCACCACCCGCTCAGTGAAATAATGTTTCCTGATGTTACTTTTAAACCTTTGCCCCCTTTAATCTAAAACGATGTCCTCTTGTTTTGCTACTTTGTTTCATTTTAAATATACTCCCTTCCTCTACCTTGTGGATTCCCTTTACGTATTTAAATGTTTCTATCATATCTCATCTATCTCGTCTTTTTTCCAAGCTATACATGTTAAGATCATTAAGCCTTTCCTGGTAACTTTTCTCCTTCAAGCCATACACCATTTTAGTAGCCCTTCTCTGAACTCTCTCTAAGGTGTCTATATCCTTATGGAGATATGGTCTCCAGTACTGCACACAGTAATCCAAGCGAGGTCTCACCAGTGCTCTGTACAGTGGCATGAGCTCTTCCCTTTTCCTACTGCTAATACCTCTCCCTACACAACCAAGCATTCTGCCAGCATTTCCTGCTGCTCTATTACATTGACTACTTACCCTTAGATCCTCTGCAATAATAACCCCTAAATCCCAACCCTCAGATGTTGAGGTTAGGACTGTATCAAATATTCTATATTCAATCTAGGAGAAGGTGGGGGAAACCAGATATAATGATAGTGCATTTAGGGGGTAACGACATAGGGGATATTCTGTTTATGGGGAAAAAATAAAATTAATAAACCTTCATTTCTCTGGCAGATCACGAGCAGTTAGGATTAAACAGCGATGGGGAAAGGGAATTTGTTTATAGGGCACCGGTCTTAGCAGGCTAGCTGGTATTTCATAATTTACTAAGTTAGAGAGGAGAGGGTTATGAATAAGCGGGGGTAGGTATATAACCCTGATTCAATTTACAGTCGCGATAAAAAGTTGGTATGTGTTTGAACGTTAATATTCTGTTTTTTGGGTTTTTTCTTTCAGAGCGAGCGAAGAGAGTATGGATCCTGGGACACTCCTATGTGCATGGGGCGGCTGTTCACGCTGTGGGCACAAAGATGGGAGTGAACCTAGGGTTCAGCCTCACTAAAGTGGGCATTAGGTGGATAGGAAGGAGGGGTATGGGGTGGGCGCAGTTTTTAGGGGTAGCACAGGAATCTAGGAGAAGGTGGGGGAAGCCAGATATAATGATAGTGCATTTAGGGGGTAACGACATAGGGGCTATGACAACGATAGATTTGCAGAATAGGGTCCGGGAAACACTTAGGTGGTTCAGGAAGGAATAGCCGGATGTTCAGATAGTGTGGTCTAACGTAATTGCTATATTAGTGTGGAGGAACTGCAGGGTGCAGGATACATCGGGAGAAAGAAGCTAAACCAGGCAGCGAAAAAGATTATGCTGGAGATGGGAGGAAAGGTTTTGAAGCATCAGAACATAGTGACAATGCAGGAGGAATTGTTTTGGAATGACGGGGTCCATTTGTCCAAGGCGAGGAACAACCTTTTCGGGGGCAACATCGAAGGGCTGATAAAGACCCTTGTGTAAGGTAAGTGAAAAGGTCACGGCCTTTTATTGGTGGCGGAAAAAGAGGGTCCTCATTTTTGGTGGCAGTGAAATATGCGGCCCTGGCACGTGGAGAGGCGATAGAGGGGGAGGATCTGGGGGTCTGTGTGGTGGTTTGTGCGGCCAAACACAGGTAGCATCCTGGTTTGAAGATCCTCCCAGCCTGCTATCTGCTATAAAGAGAGCAGCGTGTGGTCACGCTAGCTTAGCCACGTGGGGCCGGCCGCTATTTCTGGGCAATGCTGGTGGTTCATTGCGGTTGCCAGTGTTATCTGGCTGGATCTATGGTACCAGTGTTATCTGGTGTTACCTAGTCCAAGAAAGCGAGGATCGCTGATAATTCTGCCACAAAGGCAATGATTTTTGGCCTTTGATTATAAATAAAAGACGTGACCTTTTCAAACCGCCAATACTTTTGTCATGTGTTTTTATTTATGGGGAGAGCGGGGGCGGGGGGTGGGGGGGGATGGTTTGGGGGGTTGAAGGGAAGTAAAGGTAACTTAAGAGAAAGGTAATGGTGGAAGAGAAATAAGGGTAAAATGCTTAGTACTGATGAGCGACTGACTGTGAACGAAGAGGCTTAAGCATGTTCCCTGTTTAAAGAAAAGCGTAGAAAGTTGGGAGGAGTTACAATGGTTCCCCTTTTGTTTCAGGATTATCGCTGGGATTGGGTCTCGGGGGCAGATAACAGAAAGGGGAGGGTCAGGGGTAATAGAAAAGGGTAAGCAAAGGACAGATGAAATCAGTCTAACCTTTGTCTTTTTCCCACCCTACCCACCCTGTTTTTAGGTTACTGCCTGTTTACCGAGTCGAAAAGGTCACATCGTCAGAGAGCAGCATTGACCACGGATAGGGGCTAATGAAGTGGTGATTCCGCCAGTCATTTCAAGACCGCCCGTGGGTTCCCATATGGAGTCATACCATGTCGCAGGAAGCCGGTTGGTGGTTTGTGCGGCCAAAGCCAGTGGATTGCTTTAGAAAAGGGCATGGTTAGTTGAGGTGCAGTCAGGTAATTTCACCATGCTACATGAAGCCAGCTGGTGGTTTGTGCGGCCAAAGCTGGGGGATTGTTTTTTCAGTAAAGACATGGTTAGTTGAGGTGCAGTCAGATCATTTCACCACGTTACACGAAGCCAGCTGGTGGTTTGTGCGGCCAAAGCTGATGGGATTACATGGACAGTTACTTCAAATGGTGAAATATGCGGCCCTGGCACGTGGAGAGGCGATAGAGGGGGAGGATCTGGGGGTCTGTGTGGTAGTTTGTGCGGCCAAACACAGGTAGCCTCCTGGTTTGAAGATCCTCCCGGGCCTGCTATCTGCTATAAAGAGAGCAGCGTGTGGTCGCGCTAGCTCAGCCACGTGGGGCCGGCCGCTATTTCTGGGCAATGCTGGTGGTTCATTGCGTTTGCCAGTGTTATCTGGCTGGATCTATAGCGGTGAAATATGCGGCCCTGGCACGTGAAGAGGCGATAGAGGGGGAGGATCTGGGAGTCTGTGTGGTGGTTTGTGCGGCCAAACACAGGTAGCCTCCTGGTTTGAAGATCCTCCCGGCCTGCTATCTGCTATAAAGAGAGCAGCGTGTGGTCGCGTTAGCTTAGCCACGTGGGGCCGGCCGCTATTTCTGGGCAATGCTGGTGGTTCATTGCGGTTGCCAGTGTTATCTGATGTTACCTAGTCCAAGAAAGCGAGGATCGCTGATAATTCTGCCACAAAGGCAATGATTTTTGGCCTTTGATTATAAATAAAAGACGTGACCTTTTCAAACCGCCAATACTTTTGTCATGTGGTTTTATTTATGGGGAGAGCGGGGGCGGGGGGTGGGGGGGATGGTTTGGGGGTTGAAGGGAAGTAAAGGTAACTTAAGAGAAAGGTAATGGTGAAAGAGAAATAAGGGTAAAATGCTTAAGCTGCTGCTAAAACCAAAGGTCACTTCTCCCTCCTTATTCTGCTTGACCTTTCCGCTGCATTTGACACTGTTGACCACCCTCTCCTGCTCCTCATGCTGCGTCAACTTGGCCTCAGTGACACCGTTCTCTCCTGGTTCTCTTCCTATATCTCTCTTCACTCCTTCATTGTATCCTTTGCACGTGCCACTTCACTCTTTCAGTTGGGGGTACCTAAAGGGTCTGTTCTGGGTCCCCTACTCTTCTCGATTTATACCACCTCTCTTGGCCACCTCATCTCTTCCTATGGACTCCAATATCACCTCTATGCTGACGACACCCAAATCTACCTTTTGTCAGGCCCTGGAGGCCCTGACCCCCGGACGCCCCCTTTTTGTGTATTATCCTGCATGTCCCCTGCAGGTTCCAAGACTTTTGGATGAACAATGCACCTTCCTGATTATGACGTTCTGGCCCTGGATCCACACCTGCCCTTCATCCTCCCTGATTAGCCCTGCATATAAGGGAGTCCCACCCTCAACCCACATTGAAGTTGAATTCGCTGACTGCAATACCTGTTTGACAAAGCTCCCTGATACTTCTTGCCAATCTCTTGACTTCTCTGCCAAAGACTCCAAGGACCCTCTGTTATATCACCTGGACTTTCATCGCTTCAATATACCGGTACCCTCCCATCCTGCTCCCCTTCTGCCCCCATCTAGGACCCCCCGTGTACCAGACCCCTTGCTGAACCCTGACTACGCTATTGTCTAAACCTTGCCTGAATCTACGTTCTAGTGTTTGTTTTGCAATAAACACTGTAGCGCTGTGTTTAAACTCTTACTGTGGCAGTACCTATTTTTGGCCACCGGAGGGAGACAAGCGCGATAAGAGACACTGAACATTGGGACTATGTTTCCCGGCATGCTTTGCAAACAGACAGGAAGTGGGTGGGGGACAGACGCTGTACATCCTGAGCCTCGTGGAGAGCGCGCCAGAGCGCGCCAGGGAGTGCATGAGAGAGGACACAGTGCTGCAGAGTGGAACCGTGACTAGGCCGGAGCGCAAGTGTGGCCTATCAGGATTCTAGTGGGGTTATCCTGCCTTGCCAGAAGGAGCCTTACTTATCGACAGACATCACCCAAGCTGTTATCCAGACAAGCTGAGGACCTCGAGTGAGGAGTACCGCGAGTCCATTGGATGGGAGAGCAGGCGGTAGCTGGACAAGTCCGGGCCGGAGCACAGAAAGCCTGACCACCGATCCAGTAGCCGGTATCCCAGCAAGAAAACGAGCAGAGAGACGTCCTGGGTCAGCGGAGCCTTGGTGATCGAACGGATGGGTGAGAGGCCTCCAAGGCCGGTTTTACAAAGCTCAAGAAAGCACGCTGTTGTTTATTTCTGAAACCCACAGGGCCCCAACTTGACTAGTCGAAGACATCGTTTAAAAGATTCACTGGCCAGTTGAATAGTACCCGGGTACCATAACACACACATACACTCACAGTTCGGGACTTAACCTGTTCGGGACTCACTCCCTAGCACTCGAAAAAGGGGAAAAGATTTGCATCTTATTTTGTTTTCCGCTGCGCGTTTCTCGTAATTGCGAAGCATTGTATTTTTCTGTTCGGTCGCGCAATTTTTCAGAAATACGAAGTCTCGCATTTTGTTTTTTTCCGCTGCGCGTTTACCGCGATACGAAATATTGTAAATATATCTACGAACACCGTGTCTCATTATATGCCTTTTACTTCAGTAAACTATATAATTTATAAAATCCACAACGGTGCTGGAGTATATTTATTCCCTAGTGCGGGGAGACTGACCCGTGGTTCATTTTCAGCAGCTCCTCCGGGAGTGAGCGCTACACGTGGGGGCTCGTTTCCGGGATCCAGTCTCTGGAAAAACCGCATCTAAAGGGTTAAATATGGATCCAGACACTGTTGCCGAATGGTGTGAGGAGCACAGTAGTCAGTTAGAATGTTGTATAGTCATGGATATTCCCGCAGACACTTGGGCCGAAGATCAGATTCGCCAGGCCGTGGCCCGGCTGACACCAGACCATCGGGGGTTAATTCTGGACATTAAAAAGAACACAGATACCTCTCACACGTATGTTCTTTTTGAATGGAGAAAGGGTGTTCCAGTGTGTTTTCAGGGCGCGAGCATGAAGCTGACCGATGAGGTGGAAGTCCAACTGATTCAGCCAAGTGCGCCACGTGGCGAATCCGCAAGTGTTCCCGCGCCCAGTCCGTTGGCCATGATCGGGCCTGAATTCATAGTGGCTATTGGAGATTTGCTGGCTAAGTGTCAGAGAACAAGCCCTCCGCACACTAATTTCGGTTATCGACGGTTGAGAAATTTTACAGGAAACGTACCAACTCCGGCGGGAGAAGAAACCTTTGAGGAATGGGTGGAACAGGCGATGCAGGCTCTGGATGAGTGGGACGTCCCTGAAGCTCAGAAAAAGCAAAGGATCACCGAGAGTTTAAAGGGACCTGCGTCAGAAGCGGTGAGAAACCTAAAACTGAGTAGAAAAGACTGTACTGCTTTAGATTATTTAAACGTTTTGGAGGAAGTTTTTGGGCGAACAGAAAAGGCCGCAGAGCTTGTATATCAGTATGAACACACCTATCAGCGGAAAGGTGAGAGAATGACCGAATATATGAGGCGCCTAGATAAGATTCTGCACCAGATACTCCTCAAGACAGGGGCCGAGCCGGCCGAAGTGGATAAGATCCGAATAAAACAGATCCTGAGGGGCTCTCAACCTCTAGATCCAGTGATGCTGCAGCTGAGAAGCAGAGCAGGTAATCAAGAACTGAAGTACCTGGAACTGATCCGAGCTGTCAGAGAGGAGGAGGCTTTGCTGGAGGAAAAATCCTTCAGGCGAGGGGAAAGAGCTTACGCACAACCTGTAAGGCATAACGACGGTCTGCAGCCTGAAAGCGACTCGCTGGATACTTACGGGTCCGACGTGGACGAGCAAGAGCACCTGATCGCTTTTAAATCCACAGAGAGGGCTGCCAAAGAATTACACCTCTCTGAACGTGGTGAGTTGCACAAAACTGTTAAGAAAGTACAGGAAGCTCAAGCTGAATTGCAGCAGGCGCATGCGGAACTGTGCCGAGTGTTGATGAAGGTGACAGAGATGCAGGCAGAGATGCAGAAGTTCCTTACAGGCACGCAGACAACCGGAGTTGCTGTGGCGTCTAGCCAAGGTCCTTTAGCTGAATCACAACAGGCGACTGCGTCTCCACTTTCTAAGAAGAGATGTTTCGGTTGTGGAGAAATGGGCCACTTCCGCGCACAATGCAAAGACCGAAAGCCTGAGAGGAATAGAGTTGATGAGTTGTTAAAAGCCTTAGAAGGACTATTATCTACCTCACCGGCGGGAAACGCCAGAGGGCGCCAGTGAAGGAGCAACCTAGGTGCCCGAAGGTTGAACCCCGCTCCAAAAATCAAGCCAGGACTAAGTGGGCGAGAGGGCCCAAAGTCCGGCCAACTGCTGAGCCTGCCAGGACTGAAAGAGTCACTCCCTTAGCAGCCGGACCTACGTCATGGGGAAGCAATGCACACCCAAAACCTACACGGGCCAAGAAAAAGGCCAGGGTACAGCAAACTGGGTCTAAGTGTCCTGATACCGCCACCAAGTTTCCTGACCAACTGATAGGTCCTTCTCCTATTGTGCCAATCCAAGTGGAGGGAGTCTACACTAAAGCCCTGTTGGATTCAGGGGCTCAAGTGACATTGATCTACCGAGACTTCTATGAGAAACATTTGAAGCACATTCCTCTACAGAAATTGAAGGACCTGGAAATCTGGGGTATCGGAACTGAGAAACTCCCCTATGACGGGTATCTACAGGTGAAATTGGAGATCGGATCCGAAGTCATCGGACAGTCCGGAGGTTGTGATGCATTGGCCATTGTGTGTCCTCGACCCTCAGGTGCAAACAGAAGTTCCATGATAGTGGGGACGAATACTGATTTGGTGCGGCGTCTCCTGACACCTATCGTATTGGAAGAAGGTTCTACTCAAGGAGTACACCCAATGTTACGTCCAGTCTATCAGAGGATGGTCGAAGAACAGAAGGCACCTGCCGAAGTGGGGCGCCTATGGAGATTAGAAGGAACAGAGAGGGTTCTGCAGGCAGGAGAAGTGGCAAGTTTCCGGGCTTCAGTCAAGTTGAACGGGTCGCAACCAGGTCCCTATGTGGTGCTGGAAACCGATTTTAATCATGGGAGTGAAGCCGGAGTCGAAGTAATCCCTGAAATAATCTCCACTAAAGCTCTGAAAAGAACACGAGGAAGAGTCTCAGTCAGCGTGTGCAATGTGTCTGATTCTCCAGTAGTCCTTAAAGCACGAATGCCTATCGGGCAAGTAGAGTCCGCTACGCCCCTCTCCACCGATTTAGGAGGGGGAGTGGATAAAGAGATTCCAGATGAAAGATTCTACCCCAAGGACGCTCCCATTTCATCCGAGTGGAAGAAACGTCTTCAGTCTCAAGTTCTAAAGTGGAGAGAATTGTTCTCGAAAGATGAGTTCGACGTAGGCCTAGCTAAAAGTACTGAGCACCGCATTCGATTACAAGAAGACAAGCCGTTTCGTGAAAGGTCAAGGTGAGTTCTGCTTGGAGACTTGGATGATCTGCGAGAACAGCTGAATGAATTGCAAAGAACCAAGGTGATTCAAGAGTCCAGGAGTCCATACACATCTCCAATAGTGATGGTCCGGAAGAAGAACGGTTCTGTCCGCCTATGCATAGACTACCGCACGTTGAACCGGAGAACCATCCCAGACCAATATGCTACTCCTCGGATAGAAGATGCCTTACAGTGTTTGTCTGGAGCGAAATGGTTTAGTGTACTAGACCTACGAAGCGGGTATCACCAGATACCAATGCATCCCGAAGACAAAGAGAAAACTGCGTTCATCTGTCCACTGGGGTTCTTTGAATTTAACAGAATGCCTCAAGGCCTTACGGGGGCTCCAGCCACGTTCCAACGGTTAATGGAGAAGACAGTCGGGGACATGAATCTGATCGAAGTATTAGTATACCTGGATGACATAATCGTGTTTGGGAAGACTCTGGAAGAACATGAGCAGCGTTTGGAGAAGGTCTTGAAGAGGCTCCATGAAGAGGGATTGAAACTGTCTCTGTAGAAATGCCAATTCTGTCTACCGTCTGTTACGTATCTGGGACATGTGGTCTCAGCAGAAGGTGTTTCGACAGATCCTCGGAAGTTGGAGGCCGTAGCTTCTTGGCCCAGACCCAGAAACGTCACTGAACTTAGATCTTTCTTGGGGTTCTGCTCCTATTATCAAAGATTTGTAGGAGGATTCGCAAAGATAGCTCAACCACTGAACAAACTCCTACAGAAGGAAAACACCGAAGAAGGCTGCAAGGCCTCTGACCGAAACCCGTCAGCTCCAGGACCAAGGAAAGCTCGAGAGTCCATACAGGGCGAATGGACTAGTCAGTGTGAAGGTGCTTTCTTGAAGCTAAAAGAGAGTCTAACTCAAGCTCCTGTCTTGGCCTACGCGGACCCTCACAAGCCGTATGAGTTACATGTGGATGCCAGCAGAGAAGGGCTAGGAGGAGTCCTGTATCAGGAATATGGTGGATTGCTGAGGCCTGTAGCGTACGTGAGTCGGAGCCTTACGCCTTCAGAAAAGAACTATCCTACCCACAAGTTGGAGTTCCTAGCCTTAAAGTGGGCCGTGGTGGACAAGTTAAAAGACTATCTGTATGGAGCCGAGTTTGTGATAAAAACGGATAACAATCCTCTTACCTATGTTCTTACTACTGCGAAACTGGACGCAACGGGACATCGGTGGTTGGCCGCTCTGTCAGGGTTTCGGTTCAGCCTGAAGTATCGCCCTGGGGTGAATAATCGAGATGCTGATGCTTTATCGAGAAGGCCCTACACTACAGAATGGACTCAGTTGACTCCAGACGGGGTGCAAGCTTTGTGTCAAGGAGCAGAGCGCCGGGTCAAAGGGGGGATCGAAGCGGAGGCCATAGGAGTCATGGCTGTGGCTGTTCCTGAGTTCTACTGCAACCCTACGCAATTGAGGGATGAAAGTCTACCTACCTTTTCAAAACAAGACCTGAAGGCGGATCAGGCCAGAGACCCTTTAATTGCATTGACCATAAAGGCCCTAACTGAGAACCAGCGGGAAATTCTGCTGACCAATTCCCCGGATGGAGCCAGATTGGTCTACAAAGAGTGGGAACGGTTGAAGATGTTGGATGGGGTGGTCTACCGAAGGGGCCCCTCAACAAATGCTGAAGAGACTCAACAGCTATTCCTTCCCACTAAGCATAGAGAGAGTGTGCTGCGATCGTTACATGATGAGCATGGACATTTGGGTGCTGAAAGAACTTTTAAGCTGGTGCGAGACAGATTCTATTGGCCTTGCATGAGAGCTGAAGTGGAAAGTTACTGCCATTCCTGTCTGAGGTGTATTCAGAGGAAGACTCTACCGACCCGAACCGCTCCAATGAGCCATCTACAGAGTCAGGGACCCATGGATTTGATGTTCATTGACTTCCTGTGCTTAGAGCCGGATGCTAGCGGGCAAGGGAATATTCTAATAGTGACTGATCATTTCACTCGTTACGCCCAAGCTTTTTCTACGAAAGATCAACGCGCTCCGACAGTAGCCAAGGTTCTGATGGAAAAGTTCTTTGTTCACTACGGCCTGCCAAGGAGAATACACTCTGATCAGGGTAGAGACTTTGAAAGCCGACTTGTTGGGCAATTGTTGGAACTGTTGGGAATCCAAAAGACCCGAACTACACCATATCACCCTCAAGGTGATGCTCAGCCTGAAAGGTTTAATCGCACGCTGCTGAATATGCTGGGGACTTTGTCGAACATAGAGAAGCAGAGTTGGAGTCGTCACATAGCTACTCTGGTGCATGCATATAACAGTACGGAGAGTGGTGCGACTGGATACTCACCGTACCGTCTTATGTTCGGAAGAGAAGCCCGACTGCCGGTTGATTTGGCGTTTGGGTTATCTCTAGACCAGACGTCGGTAGCTTCCCATAGAAACTACGTGGATAGACTTCGGAAGAACCTGGCTTCTGCATTTGAACAGGCCCGTTTGACCTCAGGAAACAGGGAGCAAAGGAACAAAAGGAATTATGACTTGAAAGTTCGGATACAAGATCTACAACCCGGTGATAGGGTTTTTTTGAAGAACTTGGGTGCTGCTGCGAGGCACAAGTTGGCGGATAGATGGAGTTCTCAAGTCTACATTGTCTGCAAGCAACTGCCGGGTCTGCCGGTGTATCAAATCCGGCCGGATGGAAATGCTGGGCCTCTTAAGAACTGGCACCGGAATCATTTGTTACCTTTGAGAGAGGCTGTGAGGATACCAGTTGGGGACGAACTTTCTTTGCCAAATCCGCCTGCTCCACGTTTGCCTCCTGTTACTCGGTCTCAGCAGACCCGGGTTGTCGAAGAGAGCGAAAGGGACAGTGAGGAAGAGAGTTTCTGTCTGGACTGGATGCGTTCACCGGAGCCTGAAGAGATTATCTCAGTTCCTGAACGATGGGAGAGTAATTTGAGGCCTGAAGCTCCTGAATTTCGGTTAGAAGTCCTGAGACTGTTGAAATCCCTGAAGCTCTTGAATTTCAGTTGGAAGTCCCTGAGACTGCTGGAGTCCCTGTAGCTCCTGAAGCTGAATCTTATGATTATAGTTCTATGCCTTCACTGGAGGGATCATACTCTGAAGAAACGTCTGCTCCAGTGGTAGAAAGAAGGACTGAGCCAGCACCTATAGTACTTCCACCTGAAGAGGAACTGATTGAGCCAGAACCAAAACGCTCTGTTCGACCGCCCCAGCGACTCACCTACGACTCACCAGGACATAGCACTGAAGAGGCCATCACCACAGTGCAGAGGTTGCCCGAAGTGTCTGCCATGTTAGCTGAGGTAGCACAAAACATGAGTCAACTTGAAGAAGTGTATCTAACCCACTGTATGTTTGCTGCCAACCCTGTATATGTTATCTAATTGTATCAAAATGTAAATGTAACTGTTGTACCTCCTTGGAGAGACCCAAGAGTTCTAGGAGGGGGAGAGTGTAGCGCTGTGTTTAAACTCTTACTGTGGCAGTACCTATTTTTGGCCACCGGAGGGAGACAAGCGCGATAAGAGACACTGAACATTGGGACTACGTTTCCCGGCATGCTTTGCAAACAGACAGGAAGTGGGTGGGGGACAGACGCTGTACATCCTGAGCCTCGTGGAGAGCGCGCCAGAGCGTGCCAGGGAGTGCATGAGAGAGGACACAGTGCTGCAGAGTGGAACCGTGACTAGGCCTGAGCGCAAGTGTGGCCTATCAGGATTCTAGTGGGGTTATCCTGCCTTGCCAGAAGGAGCCTTACTTATCGACAGACATCACCCAAGCTGTTATCCAGACAAGCTGAGGACCTCGAGTGAGGAGTACCGCGAGTCCATTGGATGGGAGAGCAGGCGGTAGCTGGACAAGTCTGGGCCGGAGCACAGAAAGCCTGACCACCGATCCAGTAGCCGGTATCCCAGCAAGGAAACGAGCGGAGAGACATCCTGGGTCAGCGGAGCCTTGGTGATCGAACGGATGGGTGAGAGGCCTCCAAGGCCGGTTTTACAAAGCTCAAGAAAGCACGCTGTTGTTTATTTCTGAAACCCACAGGGCCCCAACTTGACTAGTCGAAGACATCGTTTAAAAGATTCACTGGCCAGTTGAATAGTACCCGGGTACCATAACACACACATACACTCACAGTTCGGGACTTAACCTGTTCGGGACTCACTCCCTAGCACTCGAAAAAGGGGAAAAGATTTGTATCTTATTTTGTTTTCCGCTGCGCGTTTCTCGTAATTGCGAAGCATTGTATTTTTCTGTTCGGTCGCGCAATTTTTCAGAAATACGAAGTCTCGCATTTTGTTTTTTTCCGCTGCGCGTTTACCGCGATACGAAATACTGTAAATATATCTACGAACACCGTGTCTCATTATATGCCTTTTACTTCAGTAAACTATATAATTTATAAAATCCACAACGGTGCTGGAGTATATTTATTCCCTAGTGCGGGGAGACTGACCCGTGGTTCATTTTCAGCAGCTCCTCCGGGAGTGAGCGCTACAACACCTTTTGTTATCTTGAACCTGCCTATATCACTGCATATTGGGCTCACAACCTCATCCTGCTACACCAACCGCAGTCAATCCCTGACACCTTTCTTTACCCGATCTCTCTCCTCCTATCAGCTGTCTCCGACTGGATGGCTTCCCGTTTCCTAAAGCTTGACCTCTCTAAAACTGAACTTCTCGTCTTCCCTCCCTCTAAAACCTCCATTCCTGCACCCATTTTCATTCAGGTGAATGGTGCCACCATTACTTCTACCTCTCAGGCTCGTTGCTTAGGGGTACTCTTGGACTCTGATCTATCCTTTACTCTTCACATTCAAATCTCGCTACTTCCACCTAAAATACATTGCTCGCCTCCTTCACTGTCTTAATCAGGACTCTGCTAAAATGCTCATCCAAGCTCTTATTATCTCCCGCCTTGACTACGGTAACCTCCTTCTCTCTGGCCTTAAGAGGTCACAGATTCTCCCTCTGCAGTCTGTAATGAACGCCTATGCCAGGCTTATACACCTCACCTGACCCACCTCTCACACATCACCCTTTTGTCAATCTCTACACTGGCTTCCTGCTTCCTTTAGAATCCAATTCATTATATTGGTGCTCACGTACAAAGCTCTCCATAACCGTGACGCTACCTACATCTCCTCCTTTATTAGCAGGTACATCCCATCCTATCCACTTCATTCGGCCAATGATCTGATGCTATGAGTTCCTCGTACCCGCACCCCCAACTCTTGCCTTCAGGACTTCTCCCGAGCTGCCCCCTTTCTATGGAACTCTCTCCCCCGCAACATTAGACTCTTCACATCTCTCCAGTCCTTCAAGAAGTCTCTGAAAACACATTACTTTAGAGAAGCCTATCAGCTCACTCCATGATCCCTCACTGTACATTCTTGCTCCATCCTCCCACACACCTATTGTGTCACCTCTCTCCCCTTAGATTGTAAGCTGTGGAGCAGGGTCCCCCCTCCTTCTGTTCTGTGTTTGTAACATGTATGTATACTTGTTATTTTGTTTCTCCCATTGTACAGCTCTACGGTACCTGTTGGCACGTTATAAATACTTGTAACTGTAACTAACTCAACTAAGGAGGAAACAGATTCTGCCTCGTCTCTTGATCTGAGCGCAGAGAAAAACAGTTGTTTAAAATGTATTTTTTGTTGTTGTTGTTTTGCCTCAAAACGGAAATTTAAATAGTCATTTTGGCATGTTTCCTTTTTTTGTTTGGGGGGTAGGGGCATTCCACATTTCTGTGCCTACAGGACCCTGAGGTGCAAATCCGGCCCTGTGCTCCCGGCGGACAGAGGAGGCGGTTGGAGCCGCGGTCCTCGCCGCAGGATAGTGAGTATCTGATCGATTTTGGGGGGGGGGGGGGGTTTGCTGGTGCTGACAGATTCTGCAGCAGCGGAATCCGTTAGCACCAAGTCCTGGCTGTGGTTAACTTTTCAGTAACCGCAGCCGTACGGTAAATAGCATTAGTATATTGTAATACTAACGCTAATTAACACTTTGCGCTCCCCATGTTAAGTATAGGGAGCGCAAAGTACAGTATCCTTGCACTGAAAAGCACAAGATACCAATCGCTAACGGGATTTTATTAACCCGTTAGCGTTTGGATTGTAATATGGTGGGGCCACCAGGGCTAACGTTAACGCTCACTCAGGTGAGCGGTAACGTTAACAAAAGGAATGTAATGGTGCCCTCAGTGTCAGGGCCGGATTTACCATTAGGCAGAATAGGCATGTGCCTACAGTCGACAAGCCACAAGGGGGCTCCTTGCTCTGTGTATAAAAAAAATTAAAATAAAAAATAAAAAAAATTTTGTTTGCAATAATTTAGACCACTGTATCTCTGGAGCCCTAAGGGCTAGAGCAACATATGAGGTATCATTGAAAAGGTCAACGTATAGCCTTTCCAGTGATACCAAATATAACCAGGTTAGAGTTATGTAAATATAAAATATATTTTAAAATAATATTCTCTTTTTTTCTAACATGGCACCATTATTCAGTTTACAATTATAAAGTGAACAGTGATGCTGCACTAACTCACCTCATTTACCATAATGCCAGAAAGTGTGTATCTGGTGAAGCAACGCATTGTTTAATTCAAAACCTAGACCGTGGCGCTGCAGTGAGGAGGGACAAGGGAACTTTGGAACCTGCATCCCTGAATTGTACAGCACACAAGGTTAAGTGAGGTGGCATTGGAAAGGTCAGAGTCTAGTCTTTACTATGATACCAAACATGACCATGTAATGTGTAAAAATAAAAAAAATGAAAAAAGTAAATGCAAAATATTTTTTTGTCGGTTCTACAGCAGAGGCAATATATGCTTTTACATATAAAACAAACAAGGCTGCTGGATTCACTGCCCTCCTCCTCCTTTAACCATTCTATCCCACTGACTCCCTCACTCCCTGCCCCCTCTTCTACTATGTCTTCCTTTTCTACAGTCTCGGAGGAGGATGTAACAGAACTTGTTATGTCCTCCTACCCGACCACCTGTCCACTTGATCCTATCCCCTCACACCTTATTCAGCCTGTCCTACCAGTTACTGTCCCTGCTTTGACTCATATATCCTACCTCCCTCTTGACCTACTGTCCCATCTCTCTGCTCCCCTTTGCCTCCAAAATCTTCGAACGTCTGGACTATAACCAGCTCACCAGTTTTCTTGCTGCTAACTCTCTACTCGATCGGCACCAGTCTAGCTTTCGCTCCCAACAATCTACTGATGTCAGGATCCGTGCCTGCTGTTCGATGCCATATCCGTGCATGCAGCACATCCAGGAAAAGTGCTGCCCTCAGGTTCAGCACAAAACCAGAACCTTCACAGTTAATCACAGAACACACACACACCACACCCCATGTCTGAAATAAAGGTTCTCTCTGCCCCTCCCTCTGGACTTCAACATTATCTCCTATACCTTGACCTGGAAAGACCTGTTATTGCCTATTCTCTTTGTGTACCAGACCATGCTTTGCCCACCGACTCTGCATCCTCTCTGCCAGCCCCTGAATCTCAAACCGTCTCCTGACTACGATTCCTGCTAAGCCCTCTTGATACCACGCTATACAGCAAGGTACTGTCTGCCAAGAACCCTGAACTCACTGCATTCTGGGCTCAATACAACACTGACTGGTATCCCACCAGCGCTGAGCCTGACAGCTGAGACTGCTCTGACCAAGGTGACTAATGCTTTAGTTGCCGCTGAAACCAAAGGTCACTTCTCCCTCCTTATTCTTCTTGACCTTTCTGCTGCATTCAACACTGGTGATCACCCTCTCCTGCTCCTCACGCTGCGTCAACTTGGCCTCAGTGACATCACTCTCTCCTGCTCCTCTTCCTGTCTCTCTTTTCGCTCCTTCAGTGTCTCCTTCCCTGGTGTCTCTTCACCACAAGTTCCTCTTTCAGTTGGGGTACCTCAAGTCTCTGGTCTGGGTCCCCTACTCGTCTCGATCTATACCACCTCTTTGGACAACCTCATCTCTTCCTATGGATTCCAATATCATCTCTATGCTGACGACACCCAAATCTACCTTTCCTCTCCCGATCGCTCTCCTCCGGTGTTGGACCGAGTTACAGTCTGCCTATCAGCTGTCTTCGACTGGATGACTTCCCGTTTCCTAGAGCTCTCTGAAACTGAACTTCTCATCTTCCCTCCCGCTAAAACCTCCATTCCTGCGCCAGTTTCTCTTCAGGTGAATGGTGCCACCATTATCTCTACCTCTCAAGCTCCTCTTGGACTCCGATCAATCCTTTACTCCTCACATTCAGTCTCTAACTAAATCCTGCTATTTCCACTTAAAAAACATTGCGTGCATCTGTCCCTTTCTTAATCCAGACTCTACAAAATACAACCGCAGTCAAACCCTGACACCTATCAGCTGTCTCCGGCTGGATGGCTTCCCGTTTCCTAAAGCTTGACCTCTCTAAAACTGAACTTCTCGTTTTCCCTCCCTCTAAAACCTCCATTCCTGCACCCATTTTCCTTCAGGTGAATGGTGCCACCATTACTTCTACCTCTCAGGCTCGTTGCTTAGGGGTACTCTTGGACTCTGATCTATCCTTTACTCTTCACATTCAAATCTCGCTACTTCCACCTAAAAAACATTGCTCGCCTCCTTCGCTGTCTTAATCAGGACTCTGCTAAAATGCTCATCCAAGCTCTTATTATCACCCGCCTTGACTACTGTAACCTCCTTCTCTCTGGCCTTAAGAGATCCCAGATTCTGCCTCTGCAATCTGTAATGAATGCCTGTGCCAGACTCATACACCTCACCTCCTGCACCTCACGTCTCTGTCAATCTCTACACTGGCTCCCTGTTTAATTTAGAATCCAATTCATTATACTGGTGCTCACATACAAAGCTTTCCATAACTGCGCTGTTGCCTACATCTCCTCCCTTATTAGCAGGTATATCCCCTCCCGACCACTTCACTCTGACAATGATCTGATGCTATCAGCTCCACATACCCGCACCCCCCCAACTTTCGCCTTCAGGACATCTCCTGAGCTGCCCCCTTTCTATGGAACGTCCTCCCCCGCAACATCAGACTCACCCTTCAAGTCCTTCAAGAAGTCTCTGAAAACGCATTACTATAGAGAAGCCTATCCGCTCACTCCATAATCCCCCACTGTCATTTCCTGCTTCTTTCTTCCCATTCAGTCTTCGTGCAACCCGCTTCTTCAAATACCCTATTCACCCTCACCTAATGTGTCACCCCTCTCCTCTTAGATTGTAAGCTCTTGAGCAGGGTCCTCCCTCCTTCTGTTCCGTGTGTGTAACATATATGTATATTTGTTATTCTGTTTCTCCCATTGTACAGTGCTAAGGAATTTGTTGACGCCTTATAAATACTTGTAACTATAACTAATTCAACTATGGCAACAGATTCTGCCCCTTCTTTTGATTTGAGCACAGAGAAAAAACTTTTTTTAAATGTATCTTTAGGTTTTTTGCCTCAAAACTAAATTTTTGTAGTTTTGGCAGGTTTCGTTTGTTTGGGGGCGGGGGTGCTGCGCATTTCTGTGCCTACAGGCTCCTGAGGTGCAATTCCGGCCCTGCTCAGCGTAGGTATCTGTCAGGGATCTGGCTGTGTAATCTTTGCAGCAGATGTGGTTGTGAGCCCAATATGCAGTTCACTGAAATCAGACTGATATAGTACACAAAAGGGTTTATTAGAATAAACACAAGAATACAAGAGACATGAACTGAACAATGGAGGAGACTGGGCACGATGGGGAATAGATTGGGGAATGAGAGGAGATGCAGAAAAAGGAGGTTGAGGCAATAGAGGGATGGCTGAGAGGAGTGGGAAGGGAGATTAGGGAGAACTGTATATGGGAGAAATTAAGAAACAGGAGAAACAAGGAATAGCAAGATAAGAATACTCGAGAGGTGAGAGGAGCTTATAGACACAAGAGGAGACTAACAGCACATGGGGCAGACACTGTATAAACACAGATAACACAGGTATTCCAGGCGACGGTACAGTTAAGGATCAGGCAATAGAATAGTCGGTATAATGCAGGGGTCTGGGCAGGCCGGCAAGCAGGGTGGTCAAGAGTCCAAGCAAGGGGTCTGGTAAATGGGGATCCAAGATGGGGGGCACAGGGAGCAAAGGGGGGTTACCGGTGTGTTGATAGGATATCCAGATAATGCAACAGAGGATCAGCAATGAGGGAATAATGGAAAGTCTGGTTGTTCAGGGAGCCTTCAGGAAACAGGTCTGCTCAGATTGATAGCCAGGGACATCAATGAGGAAGCGTAGCATAGAGGGAGTAGCTTCCTTAAATGCAGGACTGAGCTGGACAAGGTGAGCTCAGGTGGGGCTCCAGGGTTGGAAGGCAAATCAGAAAGTCCAGGAATCCGTATGGTCCATGTTTGCAGGGCAAAAGAGGGCACCAGGGGGGTCAGTGCGTCCAGGACCTGACAGTTTCCTTTGGCCTTAACCGGGCTTCCCGAAAGCGTCAACTGTAGGTATCTGGGGTGATGGTGTACTACTGGGCCAGGAGGTGTTTTTTCACCTCTGCATAAACACGTCCCCGCTCTTCTGAGATGGCCCGATAGGCTTCTGCAGCTTGGCCGGTGAGCTTCCCGACCAAAATGGGGACCCATTGACAGGGTTGCACATTGTGTAGACTGCATTGTCTTTCAAAGTCTTGTAAAAATCCATCAATATCCCTGGCTTGGTCATTAAATGTTTTAAAAGTTTGATGGTTTGAGGGGGCGTGGTTTGGCGCGGTATGAGAGCGGACGCGTGATCTGTTCTCTCCGTCCTGACGAGCACAGAACCCGCTATCGCTAGGAGCTGAACAACCCGCAAACCAACCCAAGGTACTGCTGACTTCCCACTGATGTCCCCTGCCAAGATTACCAAGACGAAGGGGGCCCCGGGCGCCTCGGTGGCTCCGCTCTTCTGGGCCTAGCCGCCAAGATGGCGGCCGGACGTCTCCGACTGCCTCCTCCATGGGCTCCAGCCCTGGCGGACCCCCGGAGGCGGCCACCAAGGGAGACGTGCAGCAGATACTTGGTCGGCTGGTCGAGGTCCAGCATTTTCTAGCCGGTGAGCTGGACAAGTCGGCGCGGGCCATTCGGGCAGAAGTGCAGGCCGTGGGGGCCCAGACAGCCGTGCTGGAAGATGCCGTGACGACCCTGTCCCAGGGGCACAACGCAGTGGTACACTGTTCTAACGAGCTGGTGGAGCGTATTCTGCACTTGGAACAGCAGGTAGAGGACCTTTCCAACCGCTCGAGGAGAAACAACTTGCGGATCCGGGGGCTCCCGGAATCCGTATCCTCCGTCGCCCTCAAGGACACCACCATGGGCATGCCGCGAACCCTTTTACCCGACCTTACAGTGGATCAGCTGCTACTTGACCACATACATCGGGCAATGCGAGCTGGGGCGGCTCCTCCGGCGGGACCCCGCGACGTGGTCTTCAGATTCCACTATTTTACCTCTAAAGCAGCTGCGCTGCGGGCCTTGCGGGACACCCCTCTTATGTACCAGGACATTGAGCTCCAAGTCTTTCAGGATCTGGCACCCAGCACCCTGGCGAGACGGCGCCCCTGGAGACCCCTGGCAGACCACCTGCGGGGCCTCGGTATACGTTTTGCTTGGGGCTTAGAAACATAGAAACATAGAAAAATGTCGGCAGATAAGAACCTTTCGGCCCATCTAGTCTGCCCAATTACATGGATACTTAACCTGGATTTATCTTTTGTTTAGGATAGCCTTATCCATCTCAAGATGTTGGCCTTTCACAACGGCACCACCACCATCTGTGTCTCTCTGGTGGGGGCTCCCGTCTTCCTGGCTCAGCTCGGCCTCCCGGCCTTGGAGTTGCCCAAGTCACCGGACTCGTTACAGCCCTTGGAGCCCGTGGAGGTTGAGTGGGAAGTTGTCCCTCCCTCTGGGTCTCCCCGTCCTCCGACATGAGGACCCGAGGCAGTGATTCTGGATCCAGCGGCACACCCGGTGGGATCACTCTACTCCGGGGTAGTTTTTTGCCACTCTGATTAATGGGGCATCCCGGGTCTGTGGTCACTCGGGGGACGATGCCCTGTGGGGATCCGGTTTCCCCCCCCACCGAGCTCTTGGTTATTATTGTTCTCTAATTTCAGTCTCTTGTTTCTCCAGTTGAGTGCATAATATTATAGCTGGATAAGTGCAAGATAATGCACCTGGGACGTAAAAACCCAAGGGCTGAATATAGAATATTTGATACAGTCCTAACCTCAACATCTGAGGAAAGGGATTTAGGGGTTATTATTTCAGAGGATCTAAAGGTAAGTAGTCAATGTAATAGAGCAGCAGGAAATGCTAGCAGAATGCTTGGTTGTGTAGGGAGAGGTATTAGCAGTAGGAAAAGGGAAGTGCTCATGCCACTGTACAGAGCACTGGTGAGACCTCACTTGGAGTACTGTGTGCAGTACTGGAGACCGTATCTCCAGAAGGATATAGACATCTTAGAGAGAGTTCAGAGAAGGGCTACTAAAATGGTGTACAGCTTGAAGGAGAAAAGTTACCAGGAAAGGCTTAATGATCTTAACATGTACAGCTTGGAAAAAAGACGAGACAGAGGAGATATGATAGAAACATTTAAATATGTAAAGGGAATCCACAAGGTAGAGGAAGGGAGTATATTTAAACGGAAACAAAGTAGCAAAACAAGAGGACATAGTCTTAGATTAGAGGGGCAAAGGTTTAAAAGTAACATCAGGAAGCATTATTTTACTGAGAGGGTGGTGGATACATGGAACAGTCTTCCAGTTGAAGTGGTAGAGGCCAAAACAGTAATTGAATTTAAGCAGGCATGGGATAGGCATAAGGCTATCCTTAACAAAAGATAAATCCAGGTTAAGTATCCATGTAATTGGGCAGACTAGATGGGCCGAAAGGTTCTTATCTGCCGACATTTTTCTATGTTTCTATGTTTCTATAGCTCATATGTTTATCATCTCTCAATGTGTTTTATATGGGTTCTGTTTTACTTCCTATACTTGCTGCTTCACGCGTCAATTGAGGAGGGTACATGTAAGCAGTGCATGTCCTCCTTTTCCGTCCCACCTTTCGAGGGATTACTCGAGACTCTCTTTGGATTGTCTCGGGCCTTCCTCGTTAGCTATTTTATTCTTTTTTTTTCACTTCCCCTTTTCTTTCCCTTATCGTGTCGCTTCCTTGTTCAACTTGTTTGTGTACGTGTTGTCCTGTCCGTGTCTTTCGTGTGTCAAGCGCTGCTATGGTTGAGGAGCGCCGGAGGATACAATCACCTCTCCACCCGGTTTATAGATGTCACCTAGTACGGTGCACGTCCTTTCACTTAATGTGAAAGGCTTAAACTCCCCCCAGAAGAGGAGACTGTTATTCCGAGATCTCCGACGAAAGCATGTCGACATAGCTTTTCTCCAGGAGACTAGGTTGCCCAGACAGGACTCGGTTCGGCTGCGTGACCCCTGCTTTCCCCAAGTTTTCTCCTCCTGCGCTATTAACAAACATAATGGGGTGTCTATCTTTATTCATAAAAACTGCCTTTTTACGAAACATGCTGTTCATATGGACCACGCTGGTCGATATGTCATACTGTCGGGTGTGTTGGGGCAGAGACCTATCTCACTGGTTAATGTTTATGCTCCAAATGTGCCAGACATGAGTTTTTGGGAGGCTCTCCATGAGGACCTAGATAGAAGTGCTTCTGGGGAGATAGTCATGTGTGGAGACTTCAATGCAGTTCCGCACCCCTCTATTGGTCTCGCCCTGCCACTGACCCTACCCCGAGTACCGGCTCGAGACAGGATGTTTTGTTCAATTCTTTCTTAACTCAACGAGCCTTAGTGGATATCTGGCGAATCACTAACCCCTCCACGAAGGACTATACTTTCTACTCTAACCCCCACAGATCCTACTCTAGGATCGACAATACTCTTCTTTCCCCTTCTCTGCTCTCCTGGGTGAGGACGACCTCGATAGGGTCTATCAGTTGGTCGGACCATGCCGAAGTCGTCCTCGAGCTTTGTCTCCCTGACTGTTCCCCGGTCTGGAACTGGCGGTTTGGCTCCCACACGTTGCAGGACTCGGGACTAGTGAAGGAACTGACGAAGGAGCTAGAGGCGTACTTCCGCGAGAATCTTACAGAGGACGTTCCCTTCTCAACCGTATGGGCAGCGCATAAAGCGGTACTACAGGGCGAGATCATCAAGAAAGTTTCATATCGCAAGCGTCTTAAATTGCAGCATATCCTGGATTTACAGCGCACGCTACACACACTAGAGCTCGTCCATAAACAGACGCCCTCACAAGAAGGTTTTGACCGCCTGCAAAACACAAGACATGCTCTGAACAGGTTATTGCTCGAGGATGTAGCCAGATCAATGACCTGGACAAAGCGCAGATACTATGAGTCCGCTAATAAGATGGACACGTTGCTGGCGCGACAGCTCCGTCCTCGCCCCCCCGCTACGCGTATTTCCTCTTTAAAGGACAGCTCTGTAAGGCCCCTTAGCTCCCCGCAAAGCATTAAGCGCGCTTTTTCGGAATACTACTCCTCCCTTTATAACCACTCCCCGCTCTATTCGTCTTCCATCACTACACATATGGCAGATATTCATTCTTTTCTCTCTAGCCTAGAACTGCCCAAAATTTCAAAAACCCAAGGAGAGGCACTTGCAGCGGATTTCTCCCTGGAGGAAATCTCGGAGGCCGTTTCCTCCCTCAAATCAAATAAGGCACCTGGTCCGGATGTCTTTACGGCCCAATACTATAAGGCTTTCTTCCCAATCCTGGGACCCCATCTGGTCACTTTGTTTAATTCGGTCAAGGGTGGATGCCCTTTCCCGAGCGATTCACTGCTGGCTTCCCTGGTTGTGCTCCTGAAACCGGGCAAATGCCTCTCGACTCCTTTGGGGTTTCATCCCATCTCCCTGTTGATCCTGGATGTCAAGATTTATGCCAAGCTTTTGGCTACCAGGCTCAACCCTCTGCTGCAGTCCCTGGTCCATCCGGACCAGGTGGGGTTTATCCCGGGCCGTCAGGCGTACGAAAACACCCGAAGGGCGGCTGGTGCGATCTGGCATCTGGAAAAGGAAGGGCGTCCTTCTCTGCTCCTTTCGTTGGATGCGGAGAAGGCATTCGATCGCATAGAATGGCCCTTTCTCTTCTCCCTGTTTGAATACATGTCTTTCCCTCCTGCTTTCTCCTCTGCTGTCCGAGCTCTCTATACTAACCCTAGGGCTGACGTTTCCATCCCTGGCGTGCAAGCGAGTCCCTTCCTATTCCCAGCCGACAGGGCTGCCCTCTCTCCCCTCTGCTCTTCACCCTTACTCTAGAGCTTCTACTGATGCACATTCGTTCCTCTCCGGACATTCAAGGCATAATGATTAGTGTCCACCTCTGCCCTCCTGTCACACTTCTCAGTGGTCTCGGGATACAAGGTGAACCTTGACAAATCGGTCTTACTACCTTTCCATCTCCCCAAGCCCAGACTCCAGGCACTAGCTACTTGATTCGGGTTTAGAATAGCACCTGCCTCGATTCCATATCTGGGTATTCATCTGCCGAGTACGTATAACGACCTGTATAAAGTTAATTATCCGCCACTGTATGCTAAGCTCCGGCGGGAGATGGAGGCGTGGAGCAGGGAAAGCATATCCTGGCTTGGAAGAGTCCATTCTATTAAAATGAATCTATTACCGCGTCTGCTGTACCTGTTCCAGGCGCTTCCGTCTCCCGTCGACCCGAGTGACCTCAGGTTTTTGCAATCGAATATTGATGAGTTTGTGTGGCGGAGGGGGGAGAAGAAGGGTGGCCCGGTCGACACTATACCGCCCACGAGCACTGGGGGGGCTTGGTCTTCCTAACCTGATGGGATACTTCCAAGCCGCTCAACTTACGCAACTGGTGGCTTTACACTCGCCACCCCTCACCCACTGCTGGGTGGACCTTGAAACGGCATGCATGTGGCCGGTAGACCCCAGAACTTGGATGTGGCTCCATAAACATCTCAGGCCACCTACACCCTTGCTCTGCCCTCCGCTACAACACTCAATTGCCCTGTGGGATTCCCTGGCCTCCAAAAAGAAACTCCGCCAACACCCAACCTCAATGCTCCCTCTGTGGAGAAACCCGCGATTTCCACCGGGGCTGTCGCCCGAACGTTTTTCTAAGTTTGTCAAAGGAGGCGTCCTCAGAGTCAGGGATATGTATGACCGCAATGGGTGCCTCTCTTTCGACTCCATGTCAGCTCGCCTTGAACTGCTGCCGCAAGATCTCTTTTGTTATTTGCAACTTCGCCATTTCGCTTCTACTACCGAAAACAAGATGGCTGGCTCCTCTCCTCTTACCTTCTTCGTGAGCCTTTGTCTGACTGGAGAACTACCTCGAGGCCTCATCTCCTGCCTCTATGCCCACCTGGCTAGAACCCCCTCACTGCCCGCCATCACGTATATGGTTGCCTGGGAAAGGGAGTTGGGATCAAACCTCGAGGGCGACGAATGGTTAGATATTTGGGAGGCTGTCAGGAAAGTCTTGATCTGCACAACACTACAGGAACAGGCATTGAAGACGATGATATGGTACACTACTCCGGTACTTCTGCATAAGGCCAATGCGGCTGTCCCAGACGACTGTTGGAGGGGATGTGGGGGCAGAGGCACTCAAGCACATATGTGGTGGACTTGCCCCATGATATAGAGATACTGGGACTCTGTAGAAGCTCTACTGGAACAAGTCTTTGGGCCTGCGATACCTAGGGACCCTTGGACCTATTTATTTGCCAACCCAGTCCCGGACTTATCTCCACACCATAATCGTCTCCTCTCCAAAATCTTGTTGGCGGCGAGAAAGGCAGTGGCAGAAACCTGGAGACTGGTTTCGGATAATGGAGCACATTCAAATCATGGACGAACAGTCAGCAAAAATACACCATAAGTCATCGGCGTATCAGAAAGTTTGGGACTCTTTCGGGGCTAGTGGTCAAACGTGATCGCTGTATTCGGTGTCTTGCCTGAAACATATACAGTCTGGTGATGGTTACTACTATCTGATGCAACTCGCTCACTGGCTTCCTATCGGCCCTTCCAGTGCCTTGGCATGTAGTTTAGTGTTGTCTTGTCGTGTCTTTGTGTGTTTTGTCCTCCCCTCCTCCCTTATGTTTCTGATCTCGATTTTCTTCTCTCTCTCTCTTTCTCTTTGCTTTCCTTTTGTCCCATGCCGCTCTGGGCATCTTGGGGCTTCTAACTTCACAACTACAAAACGGGTCTGAGCCGGATCCTTTCGCCATTGGTACCATGTATTGAATATCTGTTTGATCTGCTCTGATTTCCTTAAATAAAGTATTTAAAAAAAAAAGCTTTGATGGTTCACCTTAATGCTGTGGCTCAAATTGAGGCTCTGGACTGACTGGCCATCTTCACAGCTGTTGCTGGTGGCTGTGGCTTTGTGGATGGACAGCTCCTCAGCGATTTTTCTTTTTCTGTGGCTTCCATAACCCGGTTGATCACTTCCAGGGTCGCTATCAGGGCATTACACCCCATACTGCCGTAAGGGGCCCCGCCGTCGGTGGGGCCCTTTTTCAGCTCCGGTTTCAGACTCTGTGAGTCTGAATCCGGAGCAGTACTACTTAATCACCTAGGTGACTGGCTGGGCGGGCCAAGCAGCGTCCATGTGCCTCCCAAGCACACTGCTTTGGTGCCGCCCTCCAGTCCCGCACACATCACACACGAGTAGCTGTGACAGAGGGAGCAGTAGGGGAAGAGAAGAAAAAGAAGAGGAGGAGAGAGAAGGAGGAGGGGTAGAGGACAGGGACAGAAGACCCCAGGGCCCAGCCAGACCCCAGGGCCCAGCCAGACCCCAGGGCCCAGCCAGACCCCAGGGCCCAGTCAAACCAAGGCCCAGCCAGGGCCCAGCCAGACCCCAAGGCCCAATCTGACCCCAGGGCCCAGCCAGATCACAGGGCCCAGCCAGATCACAGGGCCCAACCAGACCCCAAGGTCCAGCCAGGGCCCAGCCAGACCCCAAGGCCCACCCAGGGCCCAGTCTGACCCCAGGGCCCAGCCAGATCACAGGGCCCAGCCAGATCACAGGGCCCAGCCAGACCCCAGGGCCCAGCCATACCCCGTGGCCCAGTCAAACCAAGGCCCAGCCAGGGCCCAGCCAGACCCCAAGGCCCAATCTGACCACAGGGCCCAGCCAGATCAGATCACAGGGCCCAGCCAGACCCCAAGGTCCAGCCAGGGCCCAGCCAGACCCCAAGGCCCACCCAGGGCCCAGTCTGACCCCAGGGCCCAGCCAGATCACAGGGCCCAGCCAGACCCCAGGGCCCAGCCAGACCCCAGGGCCCAGCCAGACCCCAGGGCCCAGCCATACCCCATGGCCCAGTCAAACTAAGGCCCAGCCAGGGCCCAGCCAGACCCCAAGGCCCAATCTGACCACAGGGCCCAGCCAGATCACAGGGCCCAGCCAGATCACAGGGCCCAGCCAGACCCCAAGGTCCAGCCAGGGCCCAGCCAGACCCCAGGGCCCAGCCAAACCAAGGTCCAGTTAGGGCCCAGCCAGACCCCATCCAGGGCCCAGACAGACCCCAGCCAAGGCCCAGCAGCCAGACAAACCCCAGGGCCCAGCCAAACCCCATGGCCCAGCCAAGGCTCATCCAGGGCCCAGCCAGACACCAAGGCCCAGCCAGGGCCCAGCCAAACCAAGACCCAGCCATATCCCAGGGCCCAGCCAAACCAAGTCCCAGCCAGTCCCCAGGGCCTAACCAGACCCTAGAGTCTAACCAGGGCCCAGCCAAATCCCAGGGCCTAACCAGTCCCCAGGGCCTAACCAGACCCTAGAGCCAAATCCCAGGGCCCAGTCAAGACCCAGAGCCCAGCCAGACCCCAGGGCCCAACCAAGCCCCAGTGCTCAGGCCAACCCCAGGGCCCAGCCAAGCTCAAAGGCCATCATACAGACAGCACATTTCCGAGAGTTTTATTGCTGTGGAGCTCTGTGATACGCTCATACACACTGCACATTACTGTGAGTTTTATTGCTGTGGAACTGTGTTATGTCCTTTTTTGTTTTGGAAGGGGGCGAAAAGCTGTTAAAGGTTGAGTACGTGCACGGGGGCCCCATCATTTCTGATGGCTGCCCTGATCACTTCTATAGGTGGGTTGGGACCATAGAAAGCCAGGCATTCTCTCACCCTCTGGGACAGCGTGTCCTGTCTGGGATGCTTCTGAGGATGAGCTACTACTGCCTGGGGATGACTTGCTGCTGAGTGTGTTAGCTGGCCTTTCTTCTCCCTGCTCGGCTTCCACCAGCGCTGCAAGGGTTTTCGGGGAAACAGGGTTTAAGGTTTCTGCAGATGTTTCCATTAAAGTGAATGCTGTGCGATGCCTGAATGGGATTGGTTGGTACATTTGCCTCCTGGATGGTGATTGGCTGGGGTTTCAAACCCTGCTACTGGTTGGTGATTGGCTGGAGTTTCTAAACCAGGCTTCCCCTGGTGTCAGGGAACACAGGGAACATGAGGGACAGGCTTAAGGGCATTTGAATTATGTTCTGATGGGGGAAAAGTCACAAACTACCACTTAACATTAAAACATAAACAGACCAATAGTTTAAATGAGGGGAATAGCAGAGGAGCAAGGTATTAGTACAGTCCACAGTCTCTGAGCACGGGGTTTCGTGACAGAGATATTAAAAGGGTTCATTATTAACCCTTTGCCTGATATATATATATATATATATGTATATATGTATATATGTATGTATATGTATTCAAAAGAATTTCCAAGGATTCAAACAGAAAACCACATTGTCTTAGTTGCAGGGGGTAACCCTAATATCATATATTTCCAATTGAACAGTTGTGGTTGGCAATCATTCGTGTTGTATACAGTTGTGTTCAAAATTATTCAACCCCCACTGAAATTGAGTGTTTTGGCCAGTTTGACATTGATTTTGATCATTCAGTCATCTTGCTTACAATTAAATCAAAGAGGCACGTGTAGGTCAGACAAATATAACATAACATTTATAATGAAATAAGCACAAATGTCTTTTCTGTGCTCACATCACTATCAGTTTTATTCAACCCACAAGTGACATTCAATCTTAGTACTTATAACTGTAAAAGGATGTTGTACTAACAGCTTTTAAACGAGAAGCATACCTTGACACAAGTGTCTTGCAGCGATCTACGGGTATCTTCGCCCATTTGTCATGGGCAAAAGCCTCCAGTTCAGTCACATTCTTAGGCTTGCGCACTGCAACTGCTTTCTTTAAGTCCCACCAGAGGTTCTCAATCGGATTTAAGTCAGGTGACTGCGATGGCCACTCCAAAATGTTCCAGCCTTTAATCTGCAACCATGCTCTAGTGGACTTGGAGGTATGCTTGGGATCATTGTCCTGTTGAAAGGTCCAACGTCTCCCAAGCCTCAGGTTTGTGACGGACTGCATCACATTGTCATCCAATATCTCCTGGTACTGAAGAGAATTCATGGTACCTTGCACACGCTGAAGCTTACCTGTACCTGCAGAAGCAAAACAGCCCCAAAGCATGATTGACCCCCCGCCATGCTTCACAGTAGGCAAGGTGTTCTTTTCTTCATAGGCCTTGTTCTTCCTCCTCCAAACATAGCGTTGATCCATGGGCCCAAACAGTTCTAATTTTGTTTCATCAGTCCACAGAACACTATCCCAAAACTTCTGTGGTTTGTCCACATGACTTTTGGCATACTGCAGTCGACTCTTCTTATTCTTTGGAGACAGCAAGGGGGTGCGCCTGGGTGTTCTGGCATGGAGGCCTTCATTACGCAGTGTGCGCCATATTGTCTGAGCTGAAACTTCAGTACCCACATCTGACAAATCTTTTCTCAGTTCCTCAGCAGTCACACGGGGACTTTTCTCCACTCTACGCTTCAGGTAGCACACAGCAGTCGAAGACAGCACCTTCTTTCTGCCACGACCAGGTAGCGTTTCAACAGTGCCCTTTGCCTTGAATTTGCGAATGATGCTTCCTATGGTCTCTCTTGGTATGTTTAACATCTTTGTAATCTTCTTATAGCCATTGCCCTTCCTGTGAAGAGTAATCACCTCTTCTCTTGTCTTCCTGGACCATTCTCTTGACTTCACCATGTTTGTAACCACACCAGTAAATGTCTAGAAGGAGCTGAGTATCACAGTCATTTTAAAGCTGCCTAATTGGTGCTTATTATGCTTTATTGCTGCTCCGTGACATCCACAGGTGTTTTCAATACCTGATTGAAAACACTTGAATGAACCTCTGTTCTTCAGAGTGGTAGTCTTTAAGGGGTTGAATAATTGTGTCAATGAAGAATTCACAAAAGAAACATTTACTACTGTATTACAAAACCAATTGATGTCATTTTAGTTGCATATGGTTCTTTAAAAAGTCCTTGTAGGATTTCATTCTGAATACAATTACAAATGTACACTAAATTCCCTAAAACCTTTTACAGCATTGGGGGTTGAATAATTTTGAACACAACTGTATATACATACAACACGAATGATTGCCAACCACGATTGTTTAATTGGGAAAATGAACCCTTTGCCTCACTTTTTTGCCCAGAGATATTACATTCAACTTCTACCATGCTGCTGTCTCCCCTCAGATTCTGTCAAGGCTTTCAGGACATGTGTGATCAGGCACACTGCCAGATGTCTCTCAAAGCTTCTGCATTGTCAGCTAGTTTAAACAAAGTACCCACTCTGGCCTCCATGACCATTTAAATACTTAACTCTTTCAGTACTGCAGTTGTGTATTGCAGAGTCTCCATAAAGAGGAGCAGTATCAGATTTACACTTCTGCTGCCTCCAAAGCACATTTGCAAACAAAATTCCTATGCAAATGTACTTTACACTTTTAAAGTGCACCTATCATGGGCTTAACTACTTTTGCCTATTTGAGAGGGCATCTCCCCCTATATAAAGATCAGCCTTTTTTTTTTTCAGTAAATGGTAATAAAGGAAATATTCCTTTTTAAAGTAACCCCCACCCCCCGCCTCCCAGCCAGGAAGAGGGATGACTGCAAGCAATAAGCTGTCCTAAAGGCCAACCCCCCCCCCCCCGCTCAGTCACTGTGCAGTGATAAAAGGGAAACGTTACTCATTCTGACCATTTTACATTTATAATTGATGTAATGTGTCACATCATTTATAATGATGCTGTCACCAGCCTCTGCCCAATTATTTAAGGGCAAAAAAGGAAACTCTGGGTGCTGTTCCATAGTGGGTGCTAACTGTAGCGTTGAGGTGAGTAAACGTTAATGCTAGGATAAATGACTTTAACGCATGCCCCCTTATTAAATTCCAAACGCTAAACCAGTGAAAAATCCTTTAGTGCATCGGTGATTGCGCTAGATTCCGTGAGCTTACTGTATTTTGCACATCCTACACTTAACATGAGAAGCGCAATCATTAATTAGCGTTCAGATAAGTAAAGTATTACAAAGTCCTAACACTAATTACCGCACCAACGTGCGAACCGAAATTTAGCTACACCTAAAAGCTGGTACTGATTCCACTTTTGAGAAATAATTTAGCACCAGGGGCGGACTGACTGACGGACTGCTGCCCGAGGGCCCGGATTGGTGGGGGGCCCGGATTGGCCTTGGTTGCCCCTGCAGGTCAGGCACAGGGTCTCCTATTTGATCAGCAACGTGTGGCATCAAACTCGCAAACTGCTCCAGAAGTAAAGGCCCCACTGGTCCGGGGGGAAGAGGAGGATGAAGACAAAGCTGCCAGCCCAGCAGTTCACATGGGGACATGCTGGTCCCACCCCTTCCACCTCCACAGCCATGCAAAGCAGAGCCTACCCTGCTGTGCTGGAAGTGTCCAGCATGTGCAGGGAGGGGGAGTGGAGACAGCCCAGCCAGGACCAAGACAGCTAGGGATACTTAACCTATGGTAGGTATGCTCTGGCAATCATAGATTTCCATGCATTTAATGTATTAGGGGACTGTTGCTTTAATTTGTCAGCCATTACTAAGCAATACATTGCAGCTACTTCCTGATTAGGAACCCATTTGATGTTCAGAGAGGAACAGAGAGTCAGCTCCACATTTCTTGCACACAGGCCTTGAAATTATAAGTCTTAGTTAAAGCACATGTTTTTTAGCAACTCAAATACTGTTCCATATTAGTTTAAAAGTGTTTGATTTTTCTTAGCATTAAGTTACTAAACTTCTATTTCTGTTACCGGGTCTTGGTAAAAGCCATGCCGGATCCATGCATTTTCTGAGAAATCACATCGGATCTTTGCATATTTCAATAAAACACAATATTATCCTTTAGGATCCACAACTTTTTTCCCAAAAAATTGCTGGAATCTAGTGGATCCGTGGACTTTTTCATTAAAAAACGCCGGATGCATGCATTTTTTTGAGAAATCATAGAAACATAGAAAATTTAGCAGATAAGAACCTTTTCGGCCCATCTAGTCTGCCCAATTACATGGATACTTTACCTGGATTTATTTTTTATTTAGGATAGCCTTCCTATCCCATGCCTGCTTAAATTCAATTACTGTTTTGGCCTCTACCACTTCTAATGGAAGGCTGTTCCATGTATCCACCACCCTCTCAGTAAAATAATGCTTCCTGATGTTTCTTTTAAACCTTTGCCCCTCTAATCTAAGACTATGTCCTCTTGTTTTGCTGCTTTGTTTCCTTTTAAATATACTCC
Source organism: Leptobrachium leishanense (assembly GCA_009667805.1). Lineage (NCBI taxonomy): Eukaryota > Metazoa > Chordata > Amphibia > Anura > Megophryidae > Leptobrachium > Leptobrachium leishanense. The sequence goes on from RXON01005032.1 coordinate 74,803, forward strand.
CTTCCTCTACCTTGTGAATTCCCTTTACGTATTTAAATGCTTCTGTCATATCTCCTCTGTCTCGTCTTTTTTCCAAGCTGTACATGTTAAGATCATTAAGCCTTTCCTGGTAACTTTTCTCCTTCAAGCCGTACACCATTTTAGTAGCCCTTCTCTGAACTCTCTCTAAGGTGTCTATATCCTTCTGGAGATACGGAAATCACATCGGATCTTTGCATATTTCAATAAAACACAATATTATCCTTTCGGATCCACAACTTTTTGCCCAAAAAATTGCTGGAATCTAGTGGATCCGTGGACTTTTTCATTAAAAAAACGCCGGATCCGGGGGGCGTGGCCGGCTACCAACGGAGGCAGACGGGCATTGTTGGAGCTCCGCGCGTCTGCCACCATTAGGGATCTCCAGCTGTCATTTAAAGAGGATTTTTTTTCTTCAAAGGTTCTGGGGTGGCTGGCCACCGGATCAGCGCTGTCCGGGGATCGCTACGTCCCCCTCTTCGGACCAGAGACAACCCGCTTCGTGCCTTCAGTGCCTGGAGAGCACGACCTGCCGGCGGCCATCTTGGGTCCTGGGCTTCGGTGCCTGCACATCCTGATCCTCCTTCGGCCCCCTTACCAGGGTTCCAGGTGGCGGCGAGTCGTGGGGATGGAGGGCCCTCGTCCTCCTGTCGCTGCTGCTGGACCCACAGCAGAGTTAGTAGGGGTGGTTGCGGACTGGCGGTGGCTAGCCTTCCCACCCCCCACCAGGACTTTGGGAACCGTGTTGGAGGACCTTGAGGCGTGCCTCGTGCTACTGCACGGGGATGATGAGAGCCCGCTTACACGAGGCGTGTGGCGCCAGCTAATGGAGGTACTGGGGATGGGACCGAAGCGAGGAGGTGACGAAGGGATGCTGGGGGACAGGATCAGTGATGCCAAGCTGATAGGCTGCGGTGGTGTGAGTCCCCCGACCAGAGTGGAGCCGGAGGAGTCCCAAGGGGCAACTGATGAGCCTGGCAGCGAGACCATGGAGGAAGCCTGCAAAGTGTAGAGTATCCCGGACCCCCGGTGTGTGCGGCTTACCTTGCGGGAGGAAGAGGAAATGTTGCTGCCATGTAGTCCCGGTGCGTCTGCTTTGCTTGGGCTGCTGAGACGTGTGACGCTGGATAGGCCGAAGATGACAATGGCGGTGTGTGCGGTTGCTGGGAGGCCTGCGTTTTGGGGTCTAGCTGAGAAGGTGATCGTGGAACCGGAGGCCGCGGATCCCTCTGCGAGGCCTGTACCGACGGCGCAGCTCGGGACCCTGAGCGTGGGCACTGTTGAGGGGCAGCGCTTACCTTGGCCCCGGGCTGTTCCCGATGCGGCGGATGGAGGGACCTGGTTGCCGGATATTTCAGGCGCTGAAGGAGGTGAAAGAAGGCCTGAAGATGTTTTCTGCCCCACGTTCCTGCTGGACACGGGCTGAAGCGAACTGGCAGGATCCGGCGTTTTGTGATGAAAAGAGCATTGATCCGGCTTTTGCCCAGACCCTCTGTTACCTAGTATTTTCACAGCTAGGAAGCATGTTTGTCACTTGTCTGTGCAGATTTGTATTCCTAGCCTAATATATTGTCATAAGTCTGTATCTTTTGCAGTTTTACAAAAAAAATTATGTAAATAAGAATCTAAAACGTAAGGATTAAATAAAAGTAAAGGAAAGACTTATTGCAATCCTGCTTCTGGATTTTTATTAACAATTTGTTAGCTGTCTGCCAAGCCCTGTACCTCAAACACATCGTGAGGGCAGAACAAGGTATGTTACAAGCAGGTGTGGTGTGTGTGTGAGCAGAGGGGTGGTGTGTGTGAGTAGAGAGGATGGTTTGTGTGTATGTTCACAGGGGTGGTTTGTGTGTGTGTGTGTGTGTGTGTGTGTACAGGGGTGGTTTGTGTGTGTGCAGAGGGGTGGTGTGTGTGTGTGTGTGCATGCGCAGGGGTGGTATGTGTGCGTGCGCAGGGGTGGTGTGTGTGTGCGTGTGAGCAGAGGATGGTGGGTGTGAGTAGAGGGTGGTGGGTGTGAACAGAAGGTGGTGTGTGTGTGTGAGCAGGGGGTGGGGTCTGTGTGAGCAGGGGGTGGTGTGTGTAAAAGTACTGGAGGGTTGGAAAGGGCTGGGTAGAAATTAAATTAACGGGGAGAAATTTACTGGGGGACTGTGGAGCTCTGTGATACGCTCATACACACTGCACATTCCTGTGAGTTTTATTGCTGTGGAGCTCTGTGATACGCTCATACACAACGCACATTGCTGTGAGTTTTATTGTTGTGGAGCTTTGTAATGTGCAGTGTGTATCAGTAATGTACAGTATTTTATAAACCTGAAAAGTGATCAGCAGTCTCCCACATTTGCAACAAGGACCTTCTGTGCCGCGGCGCAGACATAGCTTCAATGAGCGGGTGATGGCTGCTGCAGCAGAGTGGTAGCCATCTGTATGTTTGAAGGAGGCACAATGGATTCCCCAATTCGCTGTTGGGCTCGAGTGGATTTTCTTTACACAATTTTCTAAATAATGATTTACGGAGTTAAGAAATTAATTCTTTAACACAACAATGAACATGTTGGTACAGGTGGGAGGATCCTGCAACAAGGAGAGAAAAACCCCCACAACTACATACATTGCCCTCCTGGGCTTGGATATCCAAACCCTATCATAAACCATATGGGGAATATACACGCCATCACAAATTATTCCCTGCACTTTATTACACGGCAATGTTTTGTACAAGCTGCCTAAGGCACGACTGTTCATGCTTGTTGATTCCCGGGATGCATTTTTTTACAATGTAAGTTGGATAATACAAGTAGTTACATGACAACCTTCTGGACTCCTTGGGGCCGGAAAAGATGGCTCAAATTGCCTTTTGGAGTATCCGTTGCATCAGAGGTGTATCAACGTAAACAACATGAACTATTGGCTGGACTCAGTGGCATTGAACCAATAGCTGATGTCATCCTTGTGGTTGGCTGTTGGGATACAGATGAGGAAGCAGAGCAAGATCATAATGGTAAACTGCTGGAATTAATGAATCATTGTAGGCAGGTAAAATTAAGACTTGGCATAAAAAAGCTGCAATTCAAGGTCAAAGAGGTCTTCTGCCATAGACACATTCTATCTTGAGAGGGTTTGAAGACTGACCCAGACAAAATTAGAGCCATACTGTATATGCCACAGCTGGCAAATGTGAAATCCCTGTAGCACTTCATTGGGTTTGTTACCTACCGCACCTCTCAGAGGTCTGTGAGCCGTTGAGAAAGGCTTCTGGACAGGGATGCTCTTTGGCATAGTCTTTCTAAGCATGATAATGCAGTGCAGGACATCAAATGTTTGGTCTCATATACACTTACTGTATCATAAAGTACTATGAAGTTAAAAATCTTCTTACCATTTAAAGTGATGCAAGCAAAACTGGACTTGGGTGTTGCCATTGCAAGCTGGCCAGCCTTTCACTTTTGCTTCAAGGGCACTGACTCTTAAGCCTGAGATACACTGAGTGCATAGCGACACACAGCATAGCGAAGCAAAGCAAACATTTTGCAGGCTTGACTTCACTCCGCTCCACCTCGCAGCCTGTCTACACTGGATTACGTTTGCTTCTCTCTGCACTGGACAGGAATCCAATACTCTGCAGATCAAACTAGAGAAATGTTTGTTTCTCATCAAATGTAGCAAAGCCCACTTAATAAAAAAAACAAGTTTATTGGAAAACAACTTTTAAATTACAATGTACAACATGCCAAAACTTTATTATCACATATCATATAGGCAAGCTATAAACACCACTTATATCAGCCGCCTGATCGCACAGACAGATTACGTACATTTAGAAAATTTCTATTGAATAAAATACATATAAATTACTGCCAATTTAATCGGAATAGTATCATGTCCAGATACATATATACAGACCAGATCATGCCCACTCAAGATACATATACAGAGACGTCAGACCAAATCATGCCCATATACATATATACAGTGGCATGGGATTACGTGGAGTTTTGCATGAATTGGTCATAAAATGTGCTCTGATCTTCATCTAAGTCACAACAATTTGAAAAACACAGTCTGCTTAAAATAATATATCAGAAAAGAAGAACTTTTGCCTCAAGGACAATGGAGTCAAACCAGCACATTTAAGGATTAAACCTATATTTCATAACAAAAAAACAACAACAAGAGATATTGTGGCAAATACAACACAGCTATAATAAGCTGGTTAACCCCTTCCCGACCGCGGACGTACCATGTACGTCATTGCAGCGGGTCTCTCTTAGACCCGCTGACGTACATGGTACGTCCTGGGGTTTTTTGAGCGCTGGAAGCGATCGGATCGCTTCCAGCAGCTCAAACGCCATTGCAGGATGCCTGGGAGTCCAGGCATCCGTGCAATGGCGGTGAGAAGTGCCGGGGCACCATGTGATCGCTCCCCGGGAGCGATCTACATCCGGTTTTACCGGAGAGGTGCCCGGCACTAAGAGAGAGCGCTGGAAGCGATCGGATCGCTTCCAGCAGCTCAAATCACATTGCAGGATGCCTGGGAGTCCAGGCATCCGTGCAATGGCGGTGAGAAGTGCCGGGGCACCATGTGATCGCTCCCCGGGAGCGATCTACATCCGGTTTTACCGGAGAGGTGCCCGGCACTTCTAAAGAGCGCTGGAAGCGATCGGTATCGCTTCCAGCTGCTCTGTGTATATTGCAGGGATGCCTCGACATCGAGGCATCCTTGCAATATGCTTACCTGCCGCCGGTCCGCTAAGTGATCGCTCCCCCGAGCGATCACTTCCGGTAGCGGCAGGAAGTACTGAGTGCCACGAGGTATCGTGGCACTCAGTACAAAAAGATCACATGAGTGATCAGGTGCTCTGCTGGGTGCCTCGAGGGATCAAGGCACCCAGCAGAGTAAAAAAAGTGTAAAAAAAGAAGAATAAAATAAAATAAAAATAAATAAAAATGAATAAAAGAAAAGAAAACTGACAGCCAAGATGGCGCTGCTCTTCTAAGGGCAGGGTCATCTTGGGGCTGAGTGGGATGTTCCTAGC